>JAQZBX010064745.1:0-16438 GCA_029593785.1 Cabassous unicinctus | reverse complement strand
AAAGATTTATTTATTTATTTATTTATCCCCCCCTTGCTGCTTGTGCTTGCTGTGTCCATTCGCTGTGTGTTTTCTCCGTGTCTGCTTATCTCCGCCTTGCTGTGAGGTCCCGCTGCATCAGCCCACCGTGCCGCGCGGGCTGGCCTGCCCTCACAAGGAGGCCCCGGGAAGCGAACCCGGAGCCTCCCTGAACTTTAGTTTTTAAAAAAGTTCTTGTGAAGAGTAATATAGCTCTGCCCAGGTAGTAATAATTCTTGCTGAAGCCACAGGCTGAAAGGGGTCCTTCTTGCCTGCTTTACTTATTCTGTGTCCCAAAGCATGTCTGCCCAACCTAGGCAGGTGTGTCCATCTGCAATGATACAATACATCTGGTGTCCATGTACCACAGACCACATGTGCTGAGTCCCAGGGTTCTGAAGGAGACATCGCCTTCTCGCTACGACACTGGTGACTGTCCTTCTCAAAGGAGAGGGCTTGTTCTGGTCCTGCTGTGTCCCCCTCCAGGTTCTGCTGAGTAATTTTTTAAAAACTTTTTATTTGGGAATAATTTCAAACTTACAGGACAATGGCAAAAATAATGCAAAACCAATACTGAGAATTCCAATACACCCCCCCACACGCACATACCAAGGTACCCAGATTTACCCACTTTAAACATTTTCCCACATTTGTTATATCATTCAATCTATCATCTATCTGTCTTTCTGTCTATCATATCTATCTATCTGTCTATCTATCTAATTTCTATTATCTCTCTATCCATCAAATCTATTATCTAAACATTTGAGTGTAGGTTGTTTGCATCATGCTTCTTGAACACTTACTACTCTCATGTACATTTCCTAAGAACAAGGATATTTACTTATGTAATCACCTTAAGCACAATTATCAAATTAAAGAAAGTTAACACTGATGTAAAGCATACAGTCAATTGTTCTTTTTTTCCTCCAATTGTCACAGTAATATCCTTTTGGGCATTTTCTCCTCCATTATTAGTTTGAGTCCAGGATCATGTATTGCATTTAATTGTCATTGCCTCTTTAGGTTCTCTCTCCCTCTCTCTATAAAATGGTAAAAACATAGATTGCAGTTTCCCATCTCAGCATCCCAAGCATACCATTCAGTGGGATGAACCACAATCACAGTGTTGCACTACCCTCACCACCATCCATTTCCAGAACTTTTCCACCACCCCAAGCAGAAGCCCTGCACCATGATGCATTAACTCTCCTTCCCTGCCCTGCTGATTCTTTTTCCTTTTCCACGGGTTCCCTGCTGTTGCACAGCCACACAGGGGTTGCATTGTTTCCTGTGAAAGTCTGTGCTTGAACTTGCTCAGAGCTCCAAGGCTGGAGTCGTTTTTCGCCAGGCTTACAAGGAGGCATTACTTCCCTCCAAAGTGCTCTGAGAAATGCCTGCCACTAATTATTTATTAATAACCTGTGTGGTGCTGCAGCTCTGTGCTCTGACCCGTGCCGTCTGCCGGATCAGCGTTTTGGCCTCTGAAATTCTCTGCTGCACTGGGGTGAAGGGAGGATTAACACGGCACGAAACAAACAGAGCAAGCCATTATTCTTTTACTCGTTAAAACATAGCGTAAAATTTAGGAGATGCAGATGAGGGAAGAGAAGAGAGAGATCTCCTACGATCTCATCACAGAAAAAGAGACATCATTTTAGTCTATATCACACGGGGCCCTTTGAATCTGCCATCTGTTCATCTTTTTCCACCTAACAAGTTACCTTGAGTGGATTTTCACATCATTGTCTTATTGTTTTTTTAAACAATAAGTTTGGAGATTCTCTCTTTCTATGACTTCTGCTGAACAGCATAGCTTTATCCAAATTTTTGATATTATTAACAGTAGTGGAATGAACACCCTGTGGCTAAATTTTTGCTCCCATCCTAATGATGGGAAGGATGTTTTTGAGGTGTTTTGGTTGGATGAGGTCTGAGCTGAGAACAGATTTCCCCACCAGGGAGAAGTGATATAGTTACGTCTGATGTTCCCTGGGTACCATGAAGCACCTGCCAATCCAGGCTCAAGGCTAAAGCAGCTCTGCATTCTCGCTGCCATCCTTCCCCTTAGAGCTCGAAGGATGGGGACCATCCCTGCTCATCAGAGCACCGAGTGGCCTGCAGCACTCAGGACCATTTTCTCGTTTCCAATGTTCTTTTATTGCTCTGTGAGCCCCTTGACCTCTTAGCGCCACAGCCATTGATAACTCAAGCAGAAGCCGAGTGACGGGCGATCATTCAAATGGATCTTGGTAGAAAATGGATTACACTCAGTATTGTGGGTAATCCGTCTTCAGTGACCCCCTTCGGGTTTCTTAGGTGACAGGTAGGTTCTTCAGGAGACCTTAGACTCTTCTGTACACTTGGACTTGGCTTTTCCTTCTTTACTTAATTGTAAATGCTTCCACCACTTTCTGAAACCAAACCCAATTTACCATCTTCATGTTGGCACAGGGAGGCACTTTCAGCATTGAACCCGACATCAGCTCCTCACCCTGCACCGACACACGCTTGCCCCTGCGGTTTTGTTTAGAAAATTTCGACGTCATTGGTGCAGTTCTGTGCAAGAAACAATCTCAGCAATGGTTTGGCTCCAAGCTCTTACATTACCAGAGGAACTTGGCTGGGTCCTTCAGGCTCAGTAATGAAGGGCCATATGGTTGTTCGGGTCCACTTGGGAGAGTCCACCTGGGCTCTGTTTCCACACCCAGAGTTTAAAGGCAGGCGCTACGTGGCCTCCCCAGCCATAAAAATTAAGGCATTTCTAGAATTTTAATACCTTTGGATCCATTAATTCAATTTCTGGGAATCTAATATTTAGGAATGAATCCAAGTTTGCAAAATCAGTACTTCCAAGGATGTTTCTCTTAATATTGTAATCCTGTAATGGAGGGAGAGACAAAAATAAAAGGAAGCCACTAAAGTGCCCAGCTAACGGGGTTGTTTAAGAGAATCATGGTAAACCAGAGCAGTCATTAATAATCATGTTGGGAAGGTTATTTGCTCATGTGGGAAAATGTTCAGAATCAAATGCTGAGGGAAAAAAGTAGGAGACAAAACAACACGAATAATTTGATGTAATTCTGCTCTATGTACTGAATTAATGGACATACACCAATATGTTGGTATTAGTTGGAACTGGCTAGGGATATTTTTTTCCTCTTTTTGTGTCTTTCTATTTTTTTTAGGTGTGTGTAGGGCGGAAGGCTTTCAGCTGTTGTGGTTAACAAGACCCAAGCAATAATACTTATGCAAATATATTCATAGAAAGAAATTATGGTGGTGCCTTAGCCAGCATTACTAATTTACAGGATGGAGATGGGTTCTTCCCCATCCCCTCCTTTTTTTTTTTTTTTAAACATAAAGCAGAGAGTGGGTTGATGTCTTTTATTTTGTAGCATTTTAAATATTTTCATAGTGCACAAATCTTTGTGATTTCACCCTGTCCTTGCAACTTCACTCTTCACAGGGAGAGGAAATAACTCACGGATGTCTAAACTGAAGGAAGCATATTTCCTGAGCCCATAGAATGGACATATGGTCTTTGGGGTCTTTGAGCACTTATGTGGGAAACAAGTCAGAATATTTGAAATGAGGACTTGTCACTGGGTGAAGCAGTGTGGTCCCACCTACCATTGGGCCTGTGTTTACCTCTGGCCATTCAGGAAGCTGGAAGCCAGTCCCTGTTCAAGCTCCTGCTGCCTGCTCTGGAAAGTATGGCCAAAAAATCTCATACCCCAGAGTGGGACTTTTTTTTTTTTAAAAAAGAGAAGGTGCCAGTGGCAGGGACAGCTGAGTAAATCTGTGTTTGAACAGAAGGTTCCTTCTGAAATCCTTCCTGTAAACACACACACATACAAGCACGCACACTCTTTATCTCTCTCTCTTTTTCTGTATCTCTGATATTGACAAAGCCTGGGTGAATGAGTTTGGATTAGATGGAGGAGGATGGAAGGTCTCTCCCAGGAAGGAAGGAGGCAGACAACTCACAGGGAATAGCATGAAACTGTGATCAGACAACAGAAGCCTGGGGTGAAGGAGGAAGATTCCTTGAAAAGATGTTTGGATAGAATGGTCCCTTCTTTATTCTCCTGGAAGAATCAGGGATTGCTTGGTTGGGAGTGAGAGAAACATCATTCCAGAGACATTTTAAAGGGTTTTCTTCAGTATAAACATTGCTGAGAGAGGTTATCAGTAGAGTGGAGACCAGCCGGGGTGGGGGTGCTCCTGGAGAGGGCCAGCAGGCCCCGAGGGGTGGCCCCATTTTTGCTCCCTTCTCCCTGTCCACAGCGGCCAGGGACGACACAGACTCAAGGCGCTCCAGCAGGGGGCAGTCTTCAGAGGGTGCCGCTGGGGTGCTGGGGGACCCATCAGTGCCGTGGGTGGAGTCTGAGGAGAAGCAGGACTCAGGGCCCCCTGAAGCCAGCAAAGGGAAAGTAGACGGAGGAGAGGAGTCCACCAGCCCAGGAAGGGGCCTCACCCTCATTCTTGAGAACCAGCGGACGGTCAGTGGAAGTGAGGCCTTGGGCACCATGAAGGTGAGCAGGCCCTCGCCTGAGTGGAGTGGGGGTCCTCAGTGTCCCTGCATCTCTTGATTTTTCACTCCCAAGTTCTTCGGCATTTCCAGAGGCACCCCATGCTTTGGGGCTCTCTGTCCCTTCTCTTCAACGACACAATGCCATTTATCCCCCAGGGTGACTCTCTCGGATATACTAACAGATGCGGAATGGGTTGAGGTGGGGTGCAGGTGGGGGAAGTCACTCTAGTTACTTTCTAGCAGTCAAGGTCACCCAAGGAAGGGATGGGGTGGCCTCTGGAAGGGCTGCAGGCTCTGGGGCAGGAGGCATTCAAGCTGAGCTTGGATGGGTGCTGGGCTGGAAAGGTCTAGAGCAGGGGCTGGCACACCCGAGGATCCATGGGAGCCCACAGGGTTGAGTACAGTGGACCCAGAAGAAGGGGAGTGATGCATACTGCACTCAGTCTCTGGATTAAGCTGCACACCTCCCCTGTGTGATAAAGCATTCCCATTTTCTAAGCAGGAAAATGGGAAGCTTAGCAAGGGAAGTAGTTGGTTGCAAGTAGCAGGTTTCACTCCAACTCTTTCTGATATCTAGGACCAACTTCTTCTCATCACTGGATGACTTTTGGACAGTAGAGAATGGCTTGGCTAGAGTGGGTGTTGACCATCCATGCTGCTACGAATCAGATGAAGCAAAATAGCTCTGGAAGGAAGGGTCTTATTTCCAGGAGCTGAGCTCCCACTTTTTCCACTCTAGTTGAGGATATTCTAGTTGGGGAGCAGTGTTAGGGGCTGGGATGGAGATTAGGAGATGTGGTTCCTCTACCACTGACAGTCACTTGTCTAAGCATTCCTTTTTTTTTTTTTTTAATTCATTCACTCAACAAACACCTACTGAGTGCCTGCTATAGGCCAGACTTTGTTCTAGGCAGTGAACATAACAGACAAAAGGCCCTACCTTATGGAGCCTATACTCCAATGGGTGGAGCCAAGCAGGAAACAATACACATAGTAAGTACACATTCTGTGTGTTAGGAGGTGATGAGTGCTACGGTGAGAAGAAAAAAAGAGGGGAATGGATAGTGAGCAGGGGCAGGGAGCTGCATTTTAAATGGTTTGCCATGAAGGCCTGTCTCGCTGAGAGGGTAGCATTCAAACAAGGCTTCAAGGGGATTTGGGAGTGAGCCTTGGGGCTCCCTGAGGGAAGAGCATCACAGCAGAGGGAGCAGCCAGCAGGAAGCCCTAAGGTAGGAGCCTGCCCTGTGTGTGGAACTGAAACTTGGCCGGAACCCCAGCAGTGGAATGAGCGAGGGAGCTGAGGCCAGAGGTAACGGAGCCCAGCTCTCCCAGGGCCAGTGGGGCTTCACAGGATCATTTCTTCATCTCTCTTCATTTCTTCTGTTGCCCCACCTCGCCCTGCCTTACAGGTGTTGGGAAGATCCATTGTGGAAAGTCTTTTCTCGTGGGTGGGAGAAGGGGAGTGCCCTGTGTTATCATTCCTCATGGACAAGCTGGCCTACGCGAAGGCTCCCTGGCTGCTCAGCCTGCTGGGATTTCCTTCTCTTGGCATCCACTGCACCCAGAAACTCCAAGGCACCGGCTTCCTCTGCTCCCGACACGGAAGCCAGCACCGGGCCTGGCTTCGTGGGCGTGCGACTTGTGCTTGGTTGAGTGCGCTACTATTGCTATCTTGAGAGTCTTAATCATTTTATCTTTGAACTTGTGTTTTGTAGGTGAAGTTGGGTGGGACGGTGGAGCACTGAGTGAGCAGAGGAGACACAGTACGTGTCGGCTGCCATTCCTGGCTGCCCCTTCGCGCATACTGTTTGTAATGCCCTGTGGGCACAGAATTCTGGTGGAGCCACGACAAGGAGGTCTCCAAGTACTGGTAAGCTTGCTATTTCTGACTCTAAGTGGGGACGCTGACAGCCCCGAGAGGCCACACTTTCTGTTCCAACCAGAGCTTGCTTGAAATGCAGAAAGAAGGCTAAAGCTTCTGTAAAGCAGCACCACTGACCAAGGAACCAATCCATCCTATGATCTTAGCATCATGGCGTCAGACCCTTAATCAACTCTTATGCTGAAAATTATGACACAGAAGGAAAGGGAACTAGTTTTTCCTTTCAGTCCTTCCTTATGCATCAAGAAGCAAAGATAGAGAGCGTAGCGGGAATGTGCGTACATCGGAAGTGAAATAAAATAAAAATAGCTGTGTTAGTTTAGTGCAGCATTTCCAATATGGTTTTATTTATTTTATTTGTTTTTATTTATTTGATTTTTTTAGGAGGTACCAGGGATTGAATCCAGGATCTCGTACATGGGAAGCAGGTACTCAGCCACTGAGCTACACCCACTCCCCTCCAATATGGTTTTGATGGCCTCCTCTTCGCCGCTGGGGAGGGAGGGCTGGCTGCCCTAGGGTTTTGGGGATGGCTGAACGCCCGGCGTCTGGTCCCTGGCAGATGAGATCAACAGCAGTTTATCGGCCACCTATATTCACAGCTCGGGGCAGGAGGACAGCGCACACCACGCAGGGCCCCACGGGGGTTACGCTTGGGAACAGAGTTTGAACACCCCGGGGCTGTGGGAGGCAGGCTCTGTGGAATCCAGAGGGTGGGTGCCCCCTGGTTTCTGTGGGAGGATATGACTGGCTTGTTCGAATAATTCTGCGGACTGGCAGGGAACTGATGCCCGCTCCTCAGGATAAGCAGGAACTGCCCCTGGCCTGTTTGCTAAGGAGGGTGGTTTGACGTGGGGACCTTACCCGTGGGAGCCGAGAGGGAGGGGAACTTGCGTTTAGGCCATTCGAAGCCCTTGATTTTACTAGCTGTCGAGGCAGCACATGATATTGAAACTTAATATTAGGTCTTACACCCCAAACAGATGTCTGGATGTGACACCAGAGGGATCAGGGCAATTGTGTGAGTGTAGTGCCTCTGAATTCAACCCTCCGTTCTGACAGGAAAAAGAAAATACATATGTATGGATGCGCTATGGAATACAAATTCTGTAATTTCAGTGATTTCACATTTGGGCCAAATGCTTTTATATTTGCATTTTAAGCTAACATTATCCAATGTAAAGACGAGTGATAAAATCCATGCTAATAATTTAACATTTTGATTTTTCTTTACTTACAAGACATTAAATAGCAAAAAAAAAAAAAAAAAATTGTAGCTGGCCCTGAACAGCACAACTGGTGGGTGGCAAACTCTGTCCCCTGCTCACTCAACTCCAAGTCCCGTAAACACTGTGGGAGCACCAAGAATGAGTCATTACCACTGACCTGGCTTTGGTCCCAAGGAGTTTCTACTGTGGTTTCCAAATTTTTAATCTTTATTTTCAATGAATCAGAAGCATTTAGAGAACAAATCCAAAAACTTTAAGTTCAGTTTGGAGTCAAAGCTGTGCCCATGCTCCTTAGGAAGGAAGAGTAAGACGTGTAACTGCCTGTACACTAGAGAGTACCATAAGGCACACATATTTTTAAAAATAAAATTTCACACAGCCTCAACACATAATGAAAAGAAGAAAAAAACAAATAAATAAACAAAACAAAACCAAAAACAAATTAGACCTTCTCTTACTCTGAAAACCCTTTGGGAATTGCCATGACAGAAAGGTTAGAACATTCTCCAACTAGAGGTGATTTGAATACTGAATAAAAAGGTCGTATCTATACCTTATTACATTATGCAGATTTCTTAGGGACCTTTTTATTTATCCCCAATGGCGTGCCACAGCTCACACTTTGAGTAGCAAGGCTAGGTAAAAGATGTTTGTTTGTTTGTTGTTTGCTTTTTCTCCACTTGTGCCTTTGAGTTGTAACTCAGAGTGTGTCTTTTTACACACTGGGCTAAAAAGACCCATGGCTTTTGTTTTAACATTGCGCTTCTTAAACCCAGCCACCACAATACGTCAGTCTTTGGCACAAAGCTAGGCTGTAGACAGCTCTGTTCATATTGTGCTGAAAAGATGTTAATTTTTGATGTTATCCTGAAAGAAAAAAAAAAAATCCTTCCCTTTTAACACTAGAGGTCACTCTGCGACCGCATATGGGCAGCAAGCACCCTGGGGCTCGGGAAGGTCAGTGCAGCTAATCTGTATAAACTGCTGAACCATGAGCCAAATTTGTACCTAATTATGGTGGCTTTGATGTAGCCCCACTCCTAATAAAAGTTTCCCTCCTTCCTGCAGAACTGTGGATGTTGTGATTTGTACATCTCAACCCGAGCCCCCATACCTCGCAGCTAACGCAGCTGCATTTCAGGCCCTGCAACCAAGAATGCTTGCGCCCCCTTTCTCCAGATACTTTGGATGCTCATTTTCCAGGTGGAGAAAAGCACTTGTCACTTGGGTATGAAAATGGCTATAACGTGATTTATATTTCTTTATGAGACTGAGGCAGAAACCGATTTAATACAACACTGGAGAGAGACAGGCAGAGACCACAGGCAAACTGTGTGGAGATAACTGACAAACATTTTCAGATTTCTCTTTCCTGGTTTTTGGAGACATATGAGACCAACTTTCCACCCAGCATATGGACCAATGTTATTTGTATCTGACGTGGTCAGGGTTGGTGATCTGAACCTCAAAGTGTCTTACCAATCAGAAATTAAAATTCTTCCATCAGCATGCCCCAAAGATTTCATTTTCCTGTCGTTTGAGCCCTTTTGTAGGAAATAACATTATTTCTGATTTGGATTCCTGAGGCTTTAGATATTTGTCGTTGCAGAAATTTCATATAAAATTGCAGGCAAAATTTTTGTGCTTCATTTTATTAATGACTACTCTTCCTTGGTGTTTGGTCTGTGACCTTCTTGATGTGTGAGGGACCTTCTCAGTCTCCTCAGTCAGTGAGAGTGGGGTTCCCGAGCCAGGCAGGAAGGAAAGGCTTGATTGAATACCATTATAATGAGGAATAATCGGAATAGTGGGAGCGTGTCACTTTCTACTGTAGCTTCATGGGATGCGGATGAGGATTTTGCAGCAGGGGCACGTAATGTGCAGAAATGCAATGGCATTCTTTTCTGGAGGGCAGGCTCAGCTCGATCACACATTTTAGGTGTCTTGACGTTGGCAGTTTCAGCAGGAGAGAAGGGGTTGTTTTCTCGCCTCTGGGCTAAGCCCCCAGGTCTTGCAGACTGAGAGCTGATGTGGACAACGTGGAGCTGATGTGCACCTTCTGGTCCGCTTCCTCACAACCTGGAGTGGTGGCGTTTAGGAAGACCCTGGCAGTGGGCAAGCCAGAATCCTCTGTGGATTGAATCCAGAGCCCCCCAGCCCCCAGTGGCATAGCCACTTAATCAGCCTGACCCTTTTGTCCCACCTCGTCCTGTATTGGATTTGCGGTGTGCTGTTTGCTTAGATTTAGAGCACTCAAGGTGATTGAGATAATTATTCTCTGTAAGAAGATAACAAAAATACGCTATGGTCACTTCTCTTGGCACCTAAGCCCGTCTGCCAACCATCGATTTCCAATCTCCCTACGCAAGGTGCTGAATGGAGCAGATCAATTTAACAGCACTGATGCCACGCAAACATTCCCATAATCTATATGATCAGCGGGCTTCCTTCCTGATGTCCTCGTCTGACCTGGTCGCAGTGGCTTCTCGGTTGGAGAAATGAAAGGTAGCATTCGGAGGCCTTTATGACCGAAGGGAGGGAGTCAGCTTTAGCCCCGCCGTTCTAGGTGGGTGGAGGGTGCATCATGCCCTGCACTCCTCTGAATGTTTCCACTAATGCGCATGCCTGCTTTCCCCTGCTTGGATTTAAATTAAAAGCCCTAATTAGTCTCCTGCTTTCTAGCAGTCTGCAAAACACCATTTCGGGAGGAGCTGTTTTGAAAGCGGTTTTAAATTTTTTAAAAAAAATTTTACTTAATAAACAGTGATCAATCGAATTGATTAACCATGAACACATTCCCGCGGAGTCTGTGCGTGGTGCTTGCTGTTGATAGTTGCAGTTCACGCGCACGGGACTACGAAGTGGCTGCCTGTCGACTGCTTCCCAGCTCTTTTCACTTCACAGAACGGGGTGGGGGAGCGGGGGCACGAGCAGCTGTTGACAGTACTTTTTGGCTGCGACCCTGCGAGCCAGCCTTTGCCCTCAGCATATCTTTGCTCTATCAACTGTGGCAATTCTCTAGGCACTCACAGACATTTCTGTAAACCTTGCATCTGTTTCGTTGTTTTTTTTTTATTTTTAAAAACTCATTAAAGTAGTAATTAGATCGTGTCATGCTGGCTTTGTGGCTTTACATAAACCATAAGTGTTTGGAGCTGCCTGAGCACCAGAATGAGCACTGTGCTCTCTGCCAGGCTTATAGCCAACGAGGTGCCCTCTGGTCACTAAAGCTATAGCTGGAAACTGAGAGCTTCCTGGCAGCACAGACACCCTCGCTGCCTCTGAAGGCAGATGAGAGAGCTGTAGATCGAGGCGGTTTCTCCAGAAAAGTCCCCCAGTCGTCCTGCCAGGGTGCAGAGTGAGCGCCTGGCACTGCAGCTGATGGAACGCTGCCTGGGGCTCCAGCCCAGCTCCCGGCCCAGGGGACAGGCTGCTTTCTGGGCATCAGAGGGCCAAGGTAGGAGGGGGTGGGCGCCTGCCATTTGGAGCCCCTGCTGATGTTCCCGCTCATTTTGGGCAGGTTTCTGAACCTTTACGGGCTTAGTTTACTCAATACCAAAGGGACAAAATAGCAATGTGGTGTATTGTACATGGCCAGGTTCTGGGAGATGGGGACCTTATGTATGTTAGAATGCCTTTTATGCCCTTTGGACCATCCCTATGTAAATCATTTATAGGCTCTTCTCCCAGGAGGATTCCTAGTGATCCAAGCTACCTCTTGCAGCCTCTAGTGGTTCACACACATGCTCTACATGGACACCAAACGTGGTTCATGTAATTAGTAGTCCTGAACCTTCTCTGGGCATCATTGCCAGGGTCCCCATCTCCAAAGGGCTTTGCTGATCTGAGGAAGCGTCCCAGGCACTAGGTGCTTCTGTCAGCTCTCCAGACGATTCTACAGTGCAGGCAGGCTAGAGGACTTTGGATATAAACCAAGGGAAGGCAGAGTCCACATGGTGGAAGGGAATCCATATATATTTGGCTTTGAAACATGTTTATTATTTATGCGTTTTTTTTTATTTGACTTAACATTTACCCATGAGTACTTATAATTTGAAAATTTCCAACCCTCTAGGCAGACCCTGTAGGTTGCCTGGTATGACAGCCATTCCCAGCCGTCTTCTCTCTTGCCACATTCCACAACAGAGAGTGAAGATACTAAATAAGTTTGTGATTTTCCAGTCTCTTTTAATGCAACAGGTAGCCATGTGACACAGAGCTAGTTACTATAATGTAGCCAGAAGTCTACTTTCTTGGAAAGCCTTTTTTTTTTTTCCTATTAAAAGAGATAGATGTGAAGATCATCACCCACTTCCCTCTTCTTGCCTGGAATGCAGATGTGATGCTGGAACTCAGGCAGCTTTCTTGCAATCATGAAGATAAGTCTAAGAGGAAAGGAGAGATCCTGGCTCAAACAAAATAAGCCAACCCTAGCAGCCACCTGTCTACAGGCATTTTATTATGAAGGAAACATAAACCTCTATTTGTTTAAGCCACTGTTAGGTTGTCTGTTACTTGCAGCCAAATCCTAAAAAATATGCTTTCAAATGAAGCAGTGAAACATGGTGGACAGCTAACTAGAAGGGAAATGAGAAGCAAAACACATTTCTGTAGAATGCCTATGATGGGCCACACACTGGACTTTCACATGTGTTATTTCAAGTAGTACTAAAGACACTGGAAGCATTTTTACTGTTTTCAGTTGAGAAAACAGACATTGAACATTTTTCCTTGGTTCAAACAACCACTTTAGTATGAAGGGCCAATTATCAAACCAAGAATCAAATTTCCAGTGACTTTTATCTGTCTCCAGAGCCCATAGGCTTTCTTAGGATTTTTTCCCTGCTCCCTGTTCCTTGCCAAGAGTAGCTGCTATAACCTAGCAGTTGGGGGAGGGTAGTGAATCCAGCTGGCTGCTGTAGCCAAGGAAGGCCACTGCACTACCCAATGACTCCAAGGAAAATGTGGCACTTCCAATACCCAGAAGCTTAAATTCCCCCCGCCCCCCACCCCAGAGCACACAAGACAAGACCTGTGGCCCTCAGAGAACTAGCCAGTTAAGACATCAGGGCAAACTGGTCGGGAGGTATGGCATCATGGAGCCACTCCCAGGTGCTGGACACCTAGGAAGGGAAGTGGGCAGAGCCTCTGGCAAAAGTCTTCTTCAGGGAGGTGAATGTTGACTTTGGATAATACAAAGACTGAAAAGCCAATAATATGAACTCTGAAATGGGAAGACACGTCTTCATCTAGGTCTGCACCAAGAGAAGGGGCTCTGGGTATTGAATGGAGAGGGATGGAGAGCTACTATCAGAAGCTCACTGAATATTGTGCCTTTCAATGCTCAAGTTGATGGGTTGTAAAAAGCATGGACTTTCTTTACAGATTGTTGGGCCAATCTTTCTCCATAAATAATTTATCTGCTTTTTACATTCTTAAGTTAAAGAACCCTCCCCAGTCAGTTATACATGGACTGGGGGCCCTGGGGGTGTGTATGCTCTGACAGAGAGGATTGGGGTGTCCAGAACGGGCCCACTAGGCACACAGTGACACATTCAGCCTTCTGTCCTAACCAAAGCATCCTCTCTCTGAGGCAGAGCTGATGGCCCCTTCCACTATCGTTGGTTCATACCGTCCCTGGCTGGATAAATCATCAAGAGAATTGGTTTACAAGGCTCTTGCTGAGCTGTTGGCTGTGGAAGAGAAAGTAAACAGACGCTAGATAGAGCTGTAACATATGATGTTATATCCATTGCTTAATGAGGCCAGTAAAAAACAGGAAAGCAAGATCAGCCACAGATAAATGAACGTGCCTTGTGTAGAATCGAGAGTTGGCTGTATTTTATTTGATTGAGATTTAGACATTGCAGATGTTGTGTCAATTATTGCAAAGTAGTTCTAAACTAATCTCTTCACTGAGTTCATCTCGTTGATTGAAATGGATTAAAAATTATTTCATCCCTAGGATTATAAAAGTCATACTGTTTCATGTGGAAAATATCAAGAAGAATAAAATAAAAATTAAAAAGACCAGTGATCCCACCACTAATAATAATTAATAACCTTAGTAAGCAAGTGCTTTCTAGGTTCCATGCACTGTCTAGAACCCTTGCATTGTTAGCACATTAATCAAACACACTATGAAGAAGGGACAACTAACAACCACTTGCTTAATATGGGGAAACTGAGGCACAGGGAACTTGTAACCATTTCTCCAGCGTCACATCTTCAGAAGTGGTTCTGGATCCTGCATTTTTAACTGTGAAGCTCTACTGTCTCTGAGGGAAAACACTGCTATATTTTTTTCTCCAAAAATATATGTGTATTCACACACACCCCAATTTGAGGCATATTTCTATATGCTGCTTTGTAGTCTCTTTATTCAGGTAACTTAATGTACCATTATTATGAGTAAGTTTTTGATGAGTGCATAGGATTTCTTTATATGGAGGTATCCCAGAATATTTAAAAAATCTTTCTCTTAACCTCAGGCACTTACGCTATTTCCAGGTGGTGTTGGCTCATTTTATATGAAAGCTGAGATGAACAGCAGTTTTGTACATACTTTGAGTGAATTCCTGATTATTTCTTCAAGGTAAATCCCTCGAAGTAAAATTAAGGGGCAAAAAATATGGGCAGTTTTAAGAGTCTTGATCTTACACAGATTGGTTTTTTTTTTTTTTTTTAAGTTCAGGTTTATTGTGGGAACATATATAACATAAATTTGCCAGTTTATTTTTACAATGGTGTGCTACCGTTACCACCTTCCGTTACTAAAACTCTTTCATCATCCAGAAGAGAAACTCTGTATCCATTAAGCAATAACTCCCCATTCCCTCTCCCCACCAGGTAACCTACTCTCTGTTTCTATGACTTTGCTTATTCTAGATACTTCATATATGTGGAATCCTATTATATTTGTCCTTTTGCATCTGGCTTATTTCATTTTGCGTAATGTTTTCAAGGTTCACGCACGTTGTAGCACATTCCAGAATGTCATTCCTTCTTATGGCTAAATTATATTCCATTGTTATGTATATACCATATTTTATTTATCCATTCATCTGTCAATGGACACTTGGGTTGTTTCCACCTTTTGACCATTGTGAATTATGCTGCTATGCACATTGGTGTCCAAGTATCTGTTTGAGTCCCTGCTTTCAAATGTGGGGCATATATACCCGAAAGTGGAATTGCCAGGTCAATGGGAATTCTATGTTTAGTTTTTTGAGGAACCACAAAACTGCTGTCCACAGCAGCTGCACTACTTTACATTCCCACCACCAAGGATGGGAGTTTGTACATCTTCACATCCTTTCCACACTTATTATTTTGTGTTTAAATAATGACCATCCTAGTGGGTGTGAAGTGGCATCCCATTGCTTACACAGATTCTTATACAGATTTAGAATTTAGTTTTGACCATGATGATAACCAAAATGAATGGATTGGCTTCACACCTGTAGTTGGGATTACAACTCTACCCCTGGCTGTGTGATTGGAATGTACTTGACTAGTTGAAAAATCACCCACTTGGATGACTCTAATGAATCCCATAAGCATGGTGATGGCTTGCCCTCCTTTGCTCCCTCACTGTACTGTGTTCATACCCCCTTCACCTGTTTATCTTCTCCTCTGGACCGTGAGCCGGGAGGAGAGTCACTCACTGATACACGTTCACTAGGGCAGGCACCGTGCAGGCAGGGCCACCTCCTCCTCACCTATATCCTAGCACGAGGGCAGATCCAAATGTTCTTGAGGACCTTGATGGACAGCTGCTGAAGGAAAGCCCTTTCCCTCTTGTTCACCTGATGCCTTTACACTCATCCTTCAAAACTCACTCCAGGTGCCTTCTCCTGAGATGGAAAAAGAGACACGCTGATCAAGTGTGACAGCACACTCAGCCCTTGGAAAAAGGTAGGTCCTGCATTACTAACCCATTTTACAGATGAGGAAGGCAAGTACAGAGAAGTTTAATAACTTGTCCTAAGCCACACTTCTAATAAGCAGTAGTATCTGCTTAATTCCCAAGTTGCCATTCTTTCCCCTTCACTTTGTGGCTTTTAGGAGTGACAGGAGCAGCCTGGGGGTTCAGCAGTTGCCCCGATTCCTACTGAAGCTGTGTGGCCCCGCCTAAGTCACACAGAGTAGAGCTCGCGTTGGGGGTTCAGGTAATGGATTCAGAAGGCTGCGTGAAGAGGAGAGGAAGGACCTCGCGTTTGCAGAGGCTGTGATGTGTGTGGATTTATTCCCTCTGGGTAGTACTCCCCGCCCCCCCTACCCACCCCCCCGTTGTTCCTGGTGGCAATAATCTCATCTTGTTTCTTCTAATTTGAAAGGTGACTTTTCTGTTGCTGCTGTTTTTTAACGAAATGGCTTTCACTCTGTCAGTTTCAAATAAGGGAACCCAAGGACTCCCTCTCTTGATCATTTGTTCATTTGGCCACTTTTGAGCCCTTTCTATGTGTCAGGCCTTGACCTTGGCACTGAGAACCCAGAAGAGACTAGGAGGAAGCTCCTCCCCCAAGGATCTCCCGCTTTGGTGGGGAAGACAGATGTGAAAATGACGCTACTGCGCAAAGCAGAACAGGGCCATGGGGCCATGAGCAACATACTCTGGGCATGAGACGAAGGGACACTTGATCCTAAAAGAAATCATTTCTTCCAGACAAAGAGCGACTATGAGAAAGCACTTGGGATATCCTTTCTGGGAAAAAAAAAAAATTAGAAAGTTGAAAACAGAAATATACTACAATAGAGCAAGTTAAATGA
>JAQZBX010064744.1:0-16435 GCA_029593785.1 Cabassous unicinctus | reverse complement strand
CATCTCCATTTCTTTTCATTTGCAGACTCATGATTTCATAGTTCTATAACATTAACTTAATTATATGATCAGTGAACCATCCATGAATCTAGAGTCATGTTTAGTTTAGTGCAAAATAAATATTAATGTTTGGATTCTTATTTCCAAAAGGCTTTTCTGAACAAATTCGTCCATTTCCTTTAGCTTTCTTCTTGGGATTTCTAAACTACTGCACAAATAGCAAATTGCAGAGTCATGGAATTTTAAGAGGTGAAAGGACCTTTGAAGTCAGAAAGATTAGAAAAATGTGTTAAATGACTCATGACCGTGATAGGCCAAATTGTTCTTGTAAAGCTACCAGAATTATTAGTACCTTTATAAGCTTCAAAAAGAAATGAATGGCAAATATTGCAACAAAACTACACTGTGAAAAGGAGTAAAAGAATAAACAGTTAGAGGGTTCATTGCAATAACTTGGATAAAGTAGATTCCTACCTGAGTAGATCACCAAGTAATGGGGGAGATTTTCTTCAAAATATCTCCATGCTTCTTCAAGCCCTGTCATGAATCCCAGGCCAGACATCCTCCTTTAAAATTAAACATTATCTTTTTTTATTGTGATTCTTGGACCTTTTTCTGCTGAAAGTATACAGTGACCAGCTACTCAACATGTGAGTCTTTAGTTTTTCCTCCCTAAGTGAATTGCTCTGCTTTCTTACTAATTTATAGCAACTAAAAAATTACCTAAGAAATTGTTGGCTATTAATTTATTTTGTTTTATATTTTTCCATAAGGTAATACTTTTAGATCATATGTGAAGTGTTATCATTATTCTTGTTTGCAAAGACATCATATACAAAATTATATACTTTCATATTTATAGTATTATTAATGATGACATTTGGGATAAGATGTCATTTCCCCCCTGTAGTGCAGTTATCTAACTACTTCAGTCATTTCCTTTCAAAGGCTACTGTCCATACTTATTCTTGTAACAATTGGCTTGCCTTAGCCAGATAATCCATGATAGCTTTCAAACATTCTCTTTCTTTTCCTTAGCTTATAAGTATGTAAAAGTTCCAACTAGTAGTCTTGGAACAGTGATTTTTACATAAATTATAGATTGCTGGGCCAGCTCTGTAGGTCTGGAATGGGGCCTGAGAATTTGCATTTCTAACAAGGTGCCAGATGACGCAGATGCTGCTGATCTGGAACCACGCTTTCAGAATTACTGTGGTAGAACATCTGGAAACAAGGGAGCTACATGGCCAAGGATTGTTGCAGAATGTTCACAATTGTTGCAGATTGGAACAGATGAAAGTAGTTTGGAAGTTAACAACTTTTGCTTGACGAAGACTGAAATAAATGAATGAATCAGAAATAAGAAAGACAGTTGGAATAATTTTTAAAGGCTGAAGACTCCAAAATGTTGAGAGGTCTTAGGATTCCTAAAGTTGCCATCAAAGATACCCCCACAGTGCCTGCCACCTTGACGGTCCCTAATACCGCATATGTGCTTTTTTCTTACTCACTTTTCAAAGTTATTTTGATCTGCTTGACCTCTCATTTCTACACTGCCATTCTAGAAGCTTGCATTCTTTTATTAGACTCACTTTCACTGGTTGTTTCCTTTTTTATTTCCAAGGTATAGATTTTTAAAATTGAAATTCTGTGCCCAAGATTAATGTTTTCCCCAAAGGTGTACAGCTTTACCTCCATGATTCGTGACTGAATCCTGGGGAGTCTTTCTGCCCTTATATTCTCCTTTCTTTACTGAGAGCCTCTAGAATAGATAAAAGAATAAAGGGATGAAGTCCAGATGAGTTTGTCTTCCCTGCTCCCCTTCATTGCTAATGTCCAGAACACTGAATTAGCTAACAGAGAGTAGAATGTTGCCTGTCTGGAAAGAGAGGCAAACCATAGTTTTGTTTAATTATGCACAGGTACTTCAGTTGTCCCCATTTGTATCTTGGGTCATTTGTTTAAGGAAGCAATATATAAAGAGATCTAGGACTATAACCAATGGATTACAGCATTTTTTATGGTATTAAAAATGGAAAACAAACAAAATGTCAATCAAGAGGAAAATGGTTAAATAAATTATGGTCTACACATATTATGGAATCCAATGTACAATTAAAAGAATGATTGGCATCCTTATGTATTGATATGAAATGAAGTCCAGGTTATATTTTTAACTGAAAAAAGCAAGTTTTCAAACTGCATGTATTGCACAATCCCTTTTATGATTACACACACACATACAATTTGTCTATGTATGTGGGGGTATGAGGGAGTAAAGAGATAGCAATCTTTAGGTTTATTGGTCATGGTTGACAAGGACACACAATAATAAACAAACACATGCACTGATTAACAAAGCATTCATGAAAAGTCTGATGTTCAGGGAACTCTCCAGGGAGATGCTCCTCCATGAGGCAACTCAGGGATCCACACAGTTTCTCTCTGAAGGCTCCCCTGTCTGACTCTTTGGAGTCTGTGGGGCTGGAAGTTAAAGATGGAGGCGATTCACCAGATCTTAACGGCCTTGGCCCAGCAGTGGCATACATTACTACATGTCCCTTGGCACTGCTAAGTCACGTGGCCTCAACCAAGCTGCAAAGAAGTTTTGGAAACATAGAGAGCATACACACTGTAGATAGTAAACAATCTTTCTGCTACAGGAAGGCAGCTTACCATATTGTGAAGAGCTGTTACCTTTGGGGAGGGAAACACTGTGGTAAAGATGATAAAGCAGGACTTACTTTTTATCTAAACACACTTTTTTACAGTTTAAATTTTATAAATAAAATCTTTATAATGATTATAATCATTTCCTCTTCAGTTCATTTTACTTTGTTTGGTATTCCTTAATGTAGATCTTTTTTTTCTTTTTTTTGAGGTACCGGCGTCTGGCAATTGAACCGGGACCTCATATATGGGAAGTTGGAGCACAACCACTGAGCCACATCGGCGTCCCTGAGTTGGCTCTATCATCTGTTTTGATTGTTGTCTGTTTGTTTTTGTTTTTTCAGGAGGCACCAGGAACCAAAACTGGGACCTCCCATGTGGGAGATGGGTGCTCAACTGCTTGAGCCACATCTGCTCCTTAGTGTATACCGTTTATTTGGCAAATAAGGAGTTGAGATTCTTAATCATAAAAATAACTCACAGATGCATTTAAGGAAAATGAGTGTGAGGTTTATTTTAACAATAGAGTGCCATGTGCCAGAGTCGTAAATTACACATATGAAATTTAATTTTCACACCAATCCTGTAAGCCATATTTATTAATATACAGATGAGAAAACTAAAGTACAAGAATGTGAAATAACTATCCCAAGGTTCCAAAGCTGAAAATAAAAATATGAAATAGCAAACTAATAAGTTATGTGATGCAAACACTGTGTTTCAGTCATTAATTGTAAAACCTGCCTAAATCCAATGTGATGAACTAAAACAGAGGTCAGGGGTTCATCCATGAATAGGTGACATGTGAGAAAGCCACATGTCACCTGGGTAGAAGGGCAGAGTATCAATACTCTGAAGGAACTTTTAAATATAGATTTTATGAAACTTTTGTACACATCACCACACTAGGACGAGCACTGAGAATAGCAGGTTGTCAGGGAGGGGAACTTCTGTAGCCTGGACCCTCTTTGAGTGCCCCGTACTCTCTACCCAAAGGAACCTCATGTTTCCCTTTCCCCCTATTAACTTCTGAAGTCAGCACCGTTAAAAACCAATTCACAAAAGGTAGATTCAGCTCTTTTCCAAACTGCATTTTTATATTCCACTTGATATTAATAGGTGCTATGTGAAGACTGAAAAGGCAACAAGAGAGGGCTTGTGGTCTAAATCAGGGGTCAGCAAATTATGGAGCAACTTCAGTCTGCTGCCTGTTTTGATACAGCTTGCAAGCTACATATGAAACTCATGCATTTTTACATTTTTAAATGGTAGGGGAAAATGTCAAAAGAAGAATATTTCATGACTTGTGAAAATTACATGAAATCAAATTTTAGTGTTCACAAATAAAGTTTTATTGGAATTAGTTACACTGGTTCATTTGCACGTTGCTTCAGGACTGCAATGGCTGAGTTGAGTAGAGCCGACTGAGAGCTGGGATGGCCCACAAAGACGAAAATATTTGCTATCTGATTCTGTGGAAAAAACTTGCTGACCTCTGGTCAAAAGATGTGGAAACAGCTAGTTAAACAAAGTTATGACAACCGTTAATCTGCTACTAGATTTCTCTCCATTTGAAATACTAAAGTGGTTTTTTAGCTCCCAGAGTAGGTTGCAGTTTGCAGTGTTTCTCAAATCTGCTTGACTGAGGAATGTGTGTTTTTATGAACTATTTCATGACATACATATTTTGAGGAATACCAGTTTGGGCAATGCAGTCCTGAAGCCCTAGCACTCAAAGTAGAGACAGAAACTATAACAAAAAGAAAGAATTAATGTTGACGTTTCAGATATCTGTGAATGAATTGGAAGGATCCAGGAAAAAAGAGGGTTCGAAACAGCTCTTGCTCAGGAATATAGCAATAGAAAACAACAGCAACAACTCTGAAGAAAAAAACTTGTGAGCTAACAAAATAATCCCACCAGTTTTATATTATAGAAAAGAAAACTGGCAATTATAAGTAAGGGAACTATCACAGATAAAAGAAATGGCAATGTCAGTTCCGCAGAATGTTTGCTTAAGGTTAACATTAAATACATCAAGAATGAGAATTCTTAAAGCTTCAGAAATAGTCAGTAAATGTTATATAATAGCAACCATTATCATTGCACTTGGGATCTTGAAACAGGATCAGGCTCTTCTCTCTGAGAGTAACAAATTCTCCTTTTGTGAAATAATAGTGACCTCCAGTGGCTGGCTTCTCATACTGCTTCACATTTTCTCAACCTCCCCCGCAAAGAGATTTCTGAAATGATATGCACACTTTTCCAGATCTTAAATATTATTCCATGAATTTAACAAGTCTGTATTGAGTGTGTATTATGTCGTTGGTACTGGTCTGGGCATTAAGAGGGGAAAATGGAAAGAGCTAGGCAAGGAGTCAGAAGACCTGCAAATTCAATAAGGTGTTCAATACTTTTGACTTGGTCTTCTCACAGCAGTGTTTTGAGTAATAATGAAACTTAACTATATGTAGAAGTATTCTTTATACTACCACACACTGCATATATGAGATGGTAATATGCCACTATCATGTATGGTTCCTTCCGTAAAGTTTATAAAACATACCAATAGAGTGAAAATATATGGGATCAAGATAGGAATGGGCAACAGAGAAGTTCAGGCCCAAGAATAGGATAAATTGATTACCATCTGAAAGCTAAAATATGAAGTCAACTTCTAATGGACTGGGATTAAAGAGATACAAAATCCCCTTAGACTATGAAGAATTCACTGAGACAGACACCACTGGTTGCCAATTCCCTTCCCCATTCTTCCTTACTGGCAAAGCCTTGTTTTTTTTTCTGGGAATCACCCTCCTAAGGGAAAATGACCTCTTCTCCAAGCCAATACCTTGCATCATTATTGGCTAAATCCATCTTAATACTTTATCCTTTCTCAGTGACTGGATTTAGCCATGATTATATGACCCAACCCTGGTTAATGGGATATGAAGTCTCCTTGGACACAGCAATATGTGTGGCCATTTAGGAAAGATTTTTCTTGCTATTTAAAAAGGGCTTATAGGAATTGACACACTCATTCTTTTTTGAATCTTGTCATGTTTGCATGTGGCAACTGAAACTGCTGCAGCTGTTTATGGCCATGAGAGGAGACACTGAGGACACCCTAAGGGTGACAGAGCAAACGATGAGAAGCATGGGGACCTTGCACTGTGGACTTAACCAACCTTAGAGCTGTCTACCTCTGTACTTCTTGTTTTGTGAGCTATTAAGTCCATTGTTTGTTAACCATGTTTAGTTGGGAATGTTGTTATGTGCAGCTGAAAACATCCTTACATATTCCACAGGTTGTTGCTAGTCTGCGAGGCCTCTAGGCTTGGGCATGCCCAGACTTCTATGGGCTCCTTTCTTTGGACTATTACCAGCACATGCTCAGATTACCATGTATAAATTTCCGTATCAGTATAGCAATAGGAATTCAGACAAAAGAGGAGGTGTGTTAAAATATCTGAGTTTCATGAAAGATTACATCACCCAGCAATTTTCTGTGCATGTCAATAAGCACATAGTTACCATCTCTGGTCACTACGTTACAGGCATGGAGCTAGTTACCTCTACTCACCTTTAGGGTTATTGTTAGAATTAAATGAGATACTATGTCTGGAACATAGGTTCTCATTGAATAAAGGCTTCCCTCTTTTTTCTGGCCCTACCAATTTTTATCTGTTCATCCTTCAAACCTTACTGAGAGCTCACCTTCTCACACACGCTTTCCCCAAATTAAATCCATCTGTCATTTTATATAAATTTTGCACCAAGTCTATGGTCTGCATTTTCAGTATAGTTGCTTACTTTTTCAGATATGTTGTACTGAGCATATTCCACCTCTCTAAGTTCACATCAGGATTGCAAGGTCAATCAAGGCCTCCATTTATTTGTCAACATGTGCATTCTCTGGCCATTTTCAAACCTTCTCCAGCCCCCCAATGTTTATGCTACTGATCTTAATACAGTGATTACCCAACAAATGGTAAGAACTGCCTGCCTTAACAAGCCTTCTAACAAAAGAGTGTGGTGCTACACAAGGCAGGCTAAGGAAGGGCAGCATGACCTCTCTTTATTATGTAGGCCAGAAAGTTCCTCTTTCACTTCATAAAAGCCAGTTCCTCTCCCTAGAGTGGGGAGGATCTGGCTCTTTATATGGAAGATCGTAGTTGGAAGTTGACCAAAGAACTGATAGCGCTATCATCTGGACGCAGAGTCTTTCTGCTTTATGTAAATCATTAGGGCAGCGCTTATCCTATTGCATACTCTTTGGACATTTTTGAAATGATCAATTTAATAGCAAAGCCTTTCCGAGTGCCTTTTATGTGCCAGAAACTATTCCAAGTGCTTCTGCTTGCAAGAACCCATTTAATACTCACAGCAAACTAATGAGGCAGATATAATGTGATCTCTGTTTTTCACATAAGGAAACTGAGGCATACAGAGATGAAGAATTTGCCCAGGAGCAGACAATAGTAATTGGCAGATCTGGGATACAAACCCAGGCAATTTGACTCCAGAGCCTCCTCCCTTAATCAGATGTTATACCATAGAGTGTGCTCATTACTGCATACCTCCCCTAGCTACTGATTTAGTCATTAGGCATGCATGAGCACCTGTCATATGCAAAGAGCAGGGGGTTCAAAGGAAAATTGGACATCATCTCTGCTCTAAGGAAGGCCACAACCTAGCCAGAAAACAAATAGAAAAATTGGTAATGGAGACCCTACATCCCTCTGGATCATTCTATGCCTTCTTTGTCATCCACCCACTCACTCTACTCTCTCTACTTGGAAAGGTAAATGTTCAGCTGAAGACTTTTACTGTTATTGTTTCAGTATGCCAATTCCTTTCCCCACCAACTTCTCCAAAAAGTTTTTCTACATCTTTAAGGACTATATACCACTAGTACTTGGAAGAATTAAAAACTTTTCTCAGCTTGGGGTAGGAAAAAAGAACATAATTATGTATACTATGAGCAAAGTGTATAATTGAAATGAACAATTCCTGGGTGCATTCGACAAAACTGCCTAGAATTGGATTTATAAGCTAATTTAATATTCTGCTCTTCACAAGATATTACAGATACAGATAAGGCATGAAGTTTAGCCTTATAACAAAACAAAACAAAAAAAAAGTTGACCTCTCTATTTTTTATCCTCCAGAAGTGGTTAATATTTCTCAATCATCCTCTGGGGCAGGATAAAATTAAAAGTCAATCCTAATAATATGGAGAAAGTAAATAGAAGTGTTGGGAAGATCTCATTAGATAATCCACAGTCAGACCCATTATCCACTACAGTGAAAGTGAGCACAGAGCTTCCTGTGAATAATTCTCACCTTGTTTCATATAAGTAAATGGATGGCACTTTGTGATTTGCAATGCATTATATTAAGGTATTAAAGTAATGTCACTGGCCAAAATAATATTCAGATATTCCATATTCATTTTATCAAGAGGGAGGAATATTCCCTACCAACAGTAATTATGTAGCTATATTCATCTCAAAACTTAATAGCTTTGAAAAGAACTGCTCATGTTTTCTTTTCATTTGACTGGACAAAATTCCACAGTGTAGGTGTTTAATCCACCCTCTAGAGACATAAGCAATAAAACTAAATTCTTAAGTGGATTTTATCCTGGCAATGTCTTACTCATTGAGAATCTCTGTGGTATAATATAATTCTCTAATATAAATTCACAGCTTAAGCCTTCATGTATTTCTAATGATTCACAGTAGTGTTTCCAAAATTGCTTGGGAGGGATTAACAGATTACGTAAAGAACATTGTTAAATTGAGTTAATGACAGTTTTGTAATTGTTACCAAATTCCACATTTTCTTTGGAAATCAATGAAGTTTATAAAAGAACACATGGCAGACTTATGTCATGAATTTTTCCAAGAATTAAATATTTCCCAACAATCCTTATCTGTTAAATCAATTAGAACAGTTTTTCCATCTGAATGCAATTTGAAGCTGGGTATTTTAAAGAAATTTTCTGTAAATAATTTTTTTTAATATGGGAACACATTGCCTTCCTCAGGGAATTTCAAATTATTTGTAAATACAAATGTTATAAAGCTTAGGAATATCATTTCCTTGTCCATGAAATCTGTTTAAAAATTAGAAAACAAGGAGCTGCAGAAGAATAAAAAACCAGATAATCTCCCATGATGCCAGGAATTACATTCTATTTTCAAAGGAAATGTTGTATTAGATAATATTTAAGTTTTCTCCTAATTCTAATATTCATCCAATTTTCTGATTCTCCCTGATTACTATCAAGCAATCTAATGTATTTCAAAGAGTAAAGTGTAATAGTTATGTAAACCTCTTTTAAAGAAAAACATTCCTATAGCTCCAGATATTGACTTAAATTATTTTTATGATAATGTCACTTAGAAGATGTTCAAACACAAAGCTGGTTTTATTCCTACAATTCTTATACAATTGTAAAAAACAAACTTATTTATAAATCAAATAATACAACACAAAAAGTAATTTAATATTCCTGATTCATTCATTCCAGAATTGTTTATTAAGTGCCTACTATATTTCAGAAACTATTTCCAGTGCTGGAGTTACCATAGAACAGAACATAGATGAAAATCCGACCTCACCAAATTTAAATTCTAATGGGGAAAGACAGAGAAAGACGATAAACCAAAATAAACTATATAGTATGTTAAGTGGAGAACTGTAGGGGAAAAAAGAGCAAGGAAGGAAATAGGGACCGCAAGATGGGAACTGTGTCCATTTTTAAGATTGTGATCAGGGAAGCAAAGATTTGAACAGAATCAAAGGAGGTGATGGGGTGAGCCATGAAAAGAACTTGGAGAACAGCTTTCTGGAAGGAACAGCTTTGAAGTGAGAGCAAATGTGGCCTATCTAAAGATCAGCAAGGAGGTCAGTGTGGCCACAGTATAGTAAACAAAGATGATGTTAAAGGGGTAAATGGGGAGGAATAATGAGTGGTGGAGCCAGTCCATGAAAAGTATTAGAGGCCATTCTAAAGACTTTGGCTTTGACCCTGAGTGAGATGGAACACCTCTAGAGGGTTTTGAATAAAAGAGTGACACTACCTGACATGTTTTAACAGGATTGCTCTGACTGCTATGTTAGGGAGGACAGAGCAGAATAAAGGACCTGATAGGAAGCTACTGCAACAATGCAGGTGGGAGATGGTGGTGGCTCAGAACAGGGTGATAGCGCTGGAGATGAGGAGAAATGGTTGGAATCTGGTGTGTTTGCTGAGACACTAATATGAGTATGAAATGAAGCAAGGAGTTAAAGATAATGCCAAGGTTTTTGCCCTGAACAATTTAAAGGAAGAAGTGGCCATTAGCTGATGATGTGTTTTGCTGAACCTAAAATCCTGCTTGCAATATAAATATTGTACCAAGTGAGAATGCTATTTTGCTATGTAAAATCTTCATTTTCCACCATTTTCCCCTATGATAATTGTTGCAAAACTTATTAGTAAATCATGTTGTGATTTAATTTAACCTCTATTTAGTGCTAATTCATCATTTTTGTGTTACATCATTTCCATTCTTTTGTCATAAGACTGGGACAATTCAGTGGGATTTATATAGCACCAAGGCAATCAGAAATACTGATTCAAAGTGAGGGACTCTGAAATCCTATATCCAGACTTCACCCAGCTGATACAGAATTTGTGTGTATTTATTTTTAGATGATACTTGGAATAAAAGAAAACATAATTTAACATGTTTCAGGGAAAACTTTAGACCCTAAAGAACATTTGTTGGCTTTTGTGCTTAATGTTTGTCTCCCTGAACTAAATCGTAAGCTTCATCAAGGTAGCCCTTCTGTTTTTGTACCCCAATTCTATCCCCATGGAAGTATGGCTCCAACAGAGTCTCTGTAGGTGGACCTTTGAAAGCCAGGGGCTAAGGAGGGAGAATCAAGTCACCAGCTGGCTGAATCAGGAGAAAGAACCACAAGCATCTGACATACAGACTGTGCTCATGGCAGATTGCAGCCTCCACACCCACTTTAGATGCAGCCACTACAGTAATGTCCTTCTAAACTCCCTTCTCCCCTGGGGGCCTTACTCAAAATGGAGGGGATGGGGTTGTGAATAGTGAAGCAGAACAGCAGCTAGCAAGTAGGAGAAGGGGTGCAGCAGGGAAGAGAGAAGAAAGTCATCACACTTTCCTTTCCTAACAGAGTTGGACTGAGATGAAAGAAGAAAGAAGAGCAAAGATTTAAAAGCAGACTGATGCAGTCAGGCCCCGCAAGTAGGGGAGCCCCCCAGGTCCCATGTGCAGGTGCGCCGCCAGGCCCTGCAAGTGGGTATGCCGCCAGGCCCCTTGGGCGGGTGCGCCACCAGGCCCCGCTAGTGGGTTAGCCCCCCAGGCCCCGCGAGCCACGCAGCAAGATGATGACATAACAGGAGATTGACACAAGGGAGAGCCAAGATGAGATGCGCCAAAAAACCAGGAATTAAGGTGGCGCAGGCGATAGGACGCCTCTCTCCCACATCAGAGGTTCCAAGGATCAAATCCCGGTGAAGACAGGAAGAGAAGGATGAGAAGAGAGGGCAGGAACTGACACAGAGAGTTACCCAGCAAACGGGTAGAAAAACAGCAAAAATGGGGGGTGGGGGTAAAAATGGATAAAAGTAAATAAATAAATAAATCTTTTTAAAAACATATCTGGAAGTAAGATACAGACTATAGTTAGTAGTAATATTTTGACGATGCCCTTTCATAATTTGTTAACAAATGTTTCACAGCAATGCAAAGTATTTGTGGTGGGGTGATGTGTGGGAGCCCTGTATGATTTTATGCATGTTTGTTTTGTAAGTTCATAATGTTTACTGAAAACTTATAGTAAATGTATGTTCATGTATGAATGATATCCTTCAATAAATTGTTTTAAAAAAAAAAAAGCAGACTGAGTTGGCCTTTTCAATGCCAGGGACAAGAAACAACAGAAATTTGTTAACATCCAAGAGTAAAAAACAATGGGAACCTGCCAAAGCTATTGTGCAAGGGCAGTTACTGAGAAAATAAAAATGATTTTTAATTTCTCCCAACAAAGTCTAGCATATTCAATAAATTGCTTACATGAGTTCTTTTTTGATGGAAAGCATAATTAGTATTTATTCTAGGTCCAGAGTAACAGACCTACTGATAACCTGAAACTAACTTTGTCTCATGCCCAGGTAATAAGATGACCAGGCATCCTATATCTTCTTTAATTTAAAAAAGAATTTGAGAACATGTGTATATATGTGTGTATGTATATGTACAGATAGAACCTGGGAAAGTTATGAGGAAACTCAACTAAAGAATCTCAAAAACATATTAAGGTCAATTTTTTACAAGTAACTTAAATAAGTTGTCCACTCAAAAAGTTTTATTACAATGCATCCCCAAATTAGGGACAGACATAAGAAGATATTTTTGGGATGTTACCAACAAAAATATGGTTTTGAAGAAGAAATCAAAGAATCACACATCTTTAAAGGTGCAAGAGTTTTTATTCACCTTGTGGAGGGAAACACTTTCTCCTACTCCTTATGTTTCCAAGTGAATGATTTTCCTAAAGTAGCACTTCTGGATTCTCTGATTGATGAGATTAAAGAGTTAGTTAGGCTGAATCTGCCCCTGCCTCCCTCTCTCTGGCATCTGCCTACCTACAGAGCTGGTATAATCTGAGCCTTTTCTCACCATGCTATAGGGTTAGTGAAGTAGGTTCTAGTGTGCAGGGATGTTCTTCTGTTGTTCAGGGTTAAGTGTGCTTAATTCAAGGAGGAAATATTAGCAAGCCCACTTGGCACACATTTAGTTACTTTGTCCAAGACCCCCATGCTTTTACCAAAGTACATTTCCTCTACCTTGTAGACATAGAGCTTAATTTCTCAGCCTTCCGTACAGTTAGGTTAGACCATGTGACTGAGTTCTAGTCAATGGAATGTATGTTGAACACCACTTCCAGCTCTGGCACATAAAAACCTCCCATACAATTATTTTCACACTCTCTTTTCCCCACTGTACAGGCCAGATGCAGAGAATTCAGCAGAAGAGTCTGCAGCCCTAGGGGATTATGGAGCCACAATATGGAAGGTCATTGAATGACCATGTTGAAGGCCACCTGCCAACCAGGGGCATCATTATTGGGCTTTACGTGGGCAAGAAATAAACTTTTGTTGTGGTAAGCCACTAGGATTTTAGGGATGTTGAAAAAATAAAAACAGCATTACTTATCATAACAAATACCTTCACATTCTCCAAGGAGGTTTTTCCAGTAATAAGGAATATATTACTTCCATCTGTCTAAATCCTTGCCTAATACTCCATTTGTTCTAATCTTGGGAGCAGATAAATGGTGTTATTTATTGACACTTTAAACCTCCACAGATTGTGTGGTTCTCTCAGGATGGATAATAGAGTTAGCTGCCACTGGGATGGAGGACCAACAGGATGGTAACCAGCAGGACCATATCTCAGATATCTGATATCTGAGAATGCTCTAGATTTGGTTGCTGTTATTCAATGGAAACTTTGTGTTGTACACAATATCATCATAAATGTTGACTTGTTTTCACCATTGAATTATGCTCTCAACAAGTTTTTCTGTGAGCCATATTGTTGTCAATTACAGAAGTTGTTCTACATTACTCTTAATCACTCCAAGGTGGCAATCCAGTTTCATGAATGAGGAGACTGTCCAAGTTATGATTTAAGGATAGTGGAGTCATGATATGTGATCATACTCATAAGCTGATGTGTCTTTTCCCAAAGAGTGCATAAAATTCTTTGAATGATTTAGTGAACGCTCCTTAAATTCAGCAGTTATTCTTTTTGTGATCATATAATATTGGGGGTGGGGGAAAAAGATGTCAAAGAAGGTTTCAATCTCTATAAGGAATTTTTCTCCTGAGGACGTTTTTCCTCCCCAGGAAAAGAGGGTCAAAATCTCTATTATTAGGATTCAGAATGTGCTGTGAATTAAAATATTACTTTGACTTAGTCAACAGGACTAACCATCTTCATGATTCATTAAATATGTATGTCCAACTATGGTATTCATACAAATGTACACATACACACACACATTCCTGTTAATTGGAAATGATCCATGTATATTTTAGCCTTACAACCTGCTGAGTCTCTTTTTTTAATTGTGTTTTATAACAGCTTTATATATTTTCATTGTTACCTCATATCAAACAAGTCTTCTAATTTTCTGTATTTTGCATATTTTATTAGTCTTACTCAAGTGAAAATATTTCTAACTCCATTCATATTTATTTCTTCAAGGGCCAGTGTTTATTTCCTCTTTGTCATTTTAATAATATTTTGCAACTATTTAATTCTGCATAGTTTCAATTGCTATTAAAAAATTATGACAACACACCTAATTAAGGTCAAGCTCAAGAAATTATTTAGCCAACTATGAACCCTGATTAGTGTAAGAATTAAGGCACTACAATTATTGAGTAGTATTTTTTTTAATCCTGATATTTTCCTTTTGTTTTTTTAAATTATCCAGATGGTTCTCAACTTGGTCACACATTAGAAGCACCCGAGAAGCATTAAAAAATTATCATTGTCAAAATCCCAGCCCAGACCAAATGAATCCAAATCTCTGCAGGTATTTTGCTTTAAAAAAAAAAACAAAAACAAAAACTCTGGGTCATTCTAATGTGTGGCCAAGGTTGAGAATATTGATTTTTTCTAAAGTTTGATATCCTGAACCAAATAAATTGTTTTGACTGTCCTTCTTCCTACAACCATCATTACTAGTAAATCTAAGGATAGGAGTTGAGAATTAAGGATGAAGTGACTCAGAATCTGAAAACTATACACATTTCATTCTGTCACTCAGTTCTGATTAAATACTTATATCTGGATTTAAATTTTTAAAAAATTCTCAGGATCTCTCATATAGTTATGTATGTACATATATGTACACGTATAGATGATTATATATGCCTATTCTCTGTCTAGTAGTGGGACTTTGTCAACTAATTGCTCAACTATAGAACATTGAACTATTAGGGTCCTCATTTAATGCCTGATAAGGAGCTGTAATAGTAGTAGTAAGCTGTAACAGAACAGTTAATATTTACTTGGTATCTACTGTGAGGAAGTCACTGTTATTAACACTTTACATAAATGTATTTTAGCCTTTCTATTTCTCAGGCACCCTTATTATCTCCATTTAATATGTTCCTAAGAAATGTCTCTATTGAGTACTATTTTAATGCTCTGCTTTTGTATTTTATAAAAAGTCAGTGTAGAAATGCCCATTTTGAACATGGTTATATTTTTTCAAAAAATATAATTAGAAATATTGATTATTATACTATAATAATAATCACAATGAATGTTATGATGAATATATTGAAATCAGTTATAAGGTAAATATGTATCTTTAAAGACATATTGTCTTCTTTCTTTTAACAAACAATAATTTTAAAATTACAAAAAAATTTAAAAATAATTTTTAAAAAGTGACAATATATTTATATTTATGCCCTATTAGGAAATTCAGCAGTCAAGAGCATTAATTAGTTCATCCTTGTGTTGCTCACATTTTCCTTTCTACTCCTTTTAATTGATTTATTTTTATTTTTATTTTTAATTGGCCTACTTTTTAATACACTTGATTTTGTAAATCTATACCTATTGTTTTTCTGGCATAGGTACAATACAAATGTGAAGTAAATATCTTAAATGACCAGAACTGTACTCCAATCTGGACTTCAGGGAAATATCCATATAAAGTTCAGGCCAGATAGAGGTGATGCTCTTTTGTCTCAACAATTTGTCCTGTAGATATAAACATTCTATTATCAAATTTAAATGCTTAGCTGATGTAATGATTTTTGTTACTGAGACTGCCTTTATTAATTTATTTAGCTGGCCTTCCTCTTCTTCCTTCTTTCTCTGTTTTCTCCCATATATTCTTATTAAGAACCTACTATGTACCAGCCCTTTCTAAGCCTTGGTGATATAGCCTGGGTCTTTGCTTTCATGACACTAATTTTAAATATTTAGGAAAGAACCATGTAACCCTGTAGAAAATATTGTCCAAAATAAAAATATCTTTTCTATGATGAAAAATATATATAATTAACTCATCTTTACCATTTCTCACTGAGGGAAAGAATCATCTCTGTCCTAAATTTTCTGGTGTCTGAAAGCATTCATGTACCTAATAGTGTTAACAAACATCAAGTAACAGATTGAGCTAATCAGACAAAGGGTCTGAGATGGAGGCAATTCTTTTACATAGAATTCACGCTCATCACCAAAGGTGGACTAGGCCCCTCAAAGGCAAAAATCACTGAGAACCAGACTTCAAAGTGGCTGGATAGATTATCACAATTTCAAATTGTAGAATACTTCAACAAAACACAGTCTTTATCATTGTGGCATAGTTGCTAGCAAGTAGATTGGAAAGGCTGGTCTGTATGTGTTATGAGGATTAGAATTGTGTTTTTGGAATAATAGCTTTTGAGCAAATGCATTTCAAATTACAGATCACAAAGTTTTATCTGGTCAAATGGTGCCTAGAGTTCCTAAAAAAAAAGGTTAAACCTCACCTATATCCAATATGGTAAGGATTTTTGGCTTTTCTCCCACACACTTTGTATCCCCCCAGCACTGTCTGCCAATTTATTTAAAATACTAATACAAGTTTATTGTGTGCCAGACACTGTGATAAGCATTGAGTCTAGAACTCTTAACTCTGATTTCAATAAGCATCACTCAAG
>JAQZBX010064743.1:5142-16535 GCA_029593785.1 Cabassous unicinctus | reverse complement strand
AAAAAAAGGAACAAAAAACAAAAGAATACAAATAAACAAACAAAAAACATGAGGGACTTAAACAAAATTGATGCTAAATAGATGTTAATTTGTCTTCCAGTTAAAGATATAGCATGACTGATGAGAGAGCAAGCTTAACTTATCTTGAACACCAGAGAAAGGGCTAGTGCCAAAGTTAAGGCAATGAGAGTAGTTTAGAATAGGAACCCTGAAATGAAAATGAAAAAACAAAATTTCAAAACTTTAAGTTATAAGTAAAACAAATGAACTAAACAATTTCCTAAAATGCTAGAGAAAGAAAAAAAATTAAAAATATAAAAAACAAAGGGAAATAACTAGAGAAAAAAGAGTCTAGGAAAACAAAAGTGGAAATAAGGAATAAAATAAAAAAGAAAGTATTTTTGAAGGATTATAATGAAGAGTGATGTTCTTCATTGTTAAATTAACAAGTGAATGATAAACTTTTTGTGTATTTGTATGTGTTTATACCTTTAACATGTAAATAATTAAATACTAATTGGATGAGTAACTTAATCACTGTACATCAATGTGATAAAATATGATGCAACTATTACTTTCTGTTTTTCCTTATATGGTATGAGATTTCAATATAATTTTAATGCAGAAAGACTTACGAAAGTAATTTAACAGAGTTAATGAATCAAGTGATGAAAAGTGAAAGAATGTCAGGAGAAAAGATTTATACCTCAGCCTGCCAACCATTTTCTCTTGTAAAAGATTTGATTTTGGATGGTGTAAAATCTCCTTATACTTTTCTGTGTTTAACACCCTGCTAACAACCCTTCATGTTTATTCATGGAGAAATCTGACTTTTTCCACCCCAGTTCTTATTTTTCTTCTTCAAGATAAAGCTAGTGTCAGCCAGAAGTGGCCCTCTACACATGCGCAGTAACACAGAACCTTAACCTATAGTAATCTATAACTCATTATAATCCTAAAAATTATGCCCATCAACATGTATGCCATTTTCATATGTGTCCTGTGAGTAAGCATGTAACCTGTCTGTGCCGACTTAACCATAATTCAACTCCAGGTCCTGTCATTTCAGACCACTGTACTCATTATCATAATCATGCCTTTACCAGAATGTAATAAGACCATAAGAATCTCTCCAGTTCAGGGAGAGGCTTTGCATCCTGCCTCCTGGCACAGCTGCTCTGTAATAAAGCTCTATCTTTCCTTGAATCCTGGTGTCACAGGATAGGTTTTTTTGTGTGCGTCAGCAGTTAGCCTATTTTGGCAACCACAATAGGACAAAGAGTTCTCAGACAATCCCAATCCTGTGGACAGGGAAGAAACAAATACTGGGCACTGTGCCTGAGAAGTGCTGAACCTGACATTTCTAAAGCACAAAGAAGCCCTGGCTCCCACGACCATTGGATAAAACAGTTGTGTGTTCAAATCCTGTGGGGTGGAAGTCATGCTTGTCTCTGATTTCTAGGTTTGAATATTTTCTTGATATCAGTTTAGCTCAACTCAACAATAGACAGTTGTTAAATTGAGGGCCTTGTAGGGCAATTGTGACTTGACAAGAATATGGACAGAAAGACAAAGGCATGATTTTAGGATTCAATCCACCCTTAACATTTTCTTTAATATTTTAAAAAATCAGTTAACAATTGCAATCTAGATGTGTTCAAAAGTAAAGCAAACTCACAGATAGTAGTTTATCTATTTTAATACAGGGTTGGGGATTCTTGACACAACAGGCACAAAGGATGTCAAGATTGTAAGTAAGATAATTTGGGAACTGCATCCATCTCTGTTATGCTGATATCACGTCTACAGAGCATGGGCCCCACCTGCTTAGTAGGATCATTTTCCCTCCAAAGTAAATAAATGACAATGTCTCTTTCTGATCTAAATGGTCATTTTGCTCTGAGGACTAGGTTGGCACATCAGCTAATAAAACATTCCATATTATGTGATACAATCAACATTCTTTAAAAAGATTAAAGGCAAAAATGCTATAATATGACATCAATAGTTAAGTAGTATAATCTTGATTGAAAGCATTTTCAAAAACAACAGAACACCTCACCAGTGTTCACCTCATTGGACACCTAAATTGTATTTAAGGGAAATGAGCACTGGGAAATGCCCAGAAAGACACAATTTCTGGCTTCCATTTATCCACTAATATAGAATATTAGAGTTTGACTATTGAGTGTTTTCCCCATACTATTGAGCATTTTTCCTCAAAATTGTAGTGTTTTGTTCCCTACTAAAATTTTCTTTCATCTTCATAATAAGGCATGGTGAATACAAGACAATAAAGAGGAGGTAAAAACAGTGGGAGATCGGCATTTTTATTTGCTTTCTGGGATATATGGAACAATGAATGGTAAGAAGTACTCAAGCAGAAATAAATGTAGGAAATCTCAATTTTTATATGCTCCTTAGGGCCGCACACTGTTTAAAATTCTTATTAAGCAATTTCACTCTTGCAACAATTAGAGAGATGAGGCATTATAGACATTATTCTTAATTCTTATTCTTAGATTCTCTATTCTTTATTAATAGAGACATGGGCAAAACACACTTCATTACTGCCATAATAGAGCTTAAAGTTTAGTGTAAGAGAATTATATCAAACAGCTAAACACAAACATGTATCTATACTAAAAAATTGAGTTTTGTGCTTAAGGAAAATATTCCAGGAAAGTATCTTTTTGGAGTTAAATATTTACAATTAACCTTAAAGAATGAGAATGAGATAGCAGCCAAAAGAAGGGAGATGAAAATTTTTCTCATCACTGTTGACTAAGCATGGATTGCTCTGAGGTAGACAGAACTTCATTTACTGAGAATAGGACAAATATGCCTGATAACCTGTGATCAAGGGCAAGAGGGTTATATGCTGAGGTTGGAGGTTTTGAGCAGGGCAGGACATATTCCTTTTTGCCAAGTTAAATGTTGTATTACTCACCCAAAGGGGTGCTGATGCAAAATACCAGAAATCTGTTGGCTTTTATAAAGGGTATTTATTTGGGGTACCAGCTATGAAGCATAAGTTTCTTCCTTCACCAAAATTGTTGCCACATGTTGGAACAAGATGGCTGCTGACATCTGCAAGGGTTCAGGCTTCCTCTTCCTCTTCAGGGTCCATATAGGGTAGGATAAGTCTCATCTCTATCCCGGGACATATTTCTCTCTAACCTCAACTGCTCTGGTCTCTACACAAGGTCAGCTGTAGACTACCAGGCTCTCTCTCTCTACCCGGGGCCTCTGCCATGTCTATGGAGCCATCTCTATTCCTCTGTGTTCTCCTGTGTGTTTACTTACCTAGGCTCCAGCATCAAAACCTCCCACTCTCTCATCTGCCGTGTGTTTTGTCCTACTGATGTGGCCCAATCAAAGCCTTAATCATTATTTAATCAAGTAAAAGTGAAATCTCTGAATTTAATACAATCTAATACACCCAGAGGAACAGATCAGGTTACAAACATAATCCAGTAACTATTTCTGGAATTCATAAATATATGAAACTGCTAAAACTGATTTTAAATATAATTATAAAATGAAGTCACTGATTTTATAAAAAGATTTATTTATTTATTCTGTCCCCCATGATGCCCTGATCTGTCTGCTAATTGTTTGTGCTTGCTGTCGGCTTTCTGTGTCTGCTTGTTCTCTGCTCACTGTGTCTCCTCATCTTCTTTAGAAGGCACTGGGAGTGAAACCCAGGACCTCCCACGTTGGAGGCAGATGCCTAATCCATTCAGTCACATATACTCCCTGCTCATTGTGTCCCCTCATTGCATCAGCTTGCTGTGTCAGCTCAATGTCTGCTCACCTTTTTTAGGAGGCACTGGGAACTGAATCCAGGACCTGCCATGTGGGAGGCAAGTGACCAATCACTTGAGCCACATCTGCTGCCATAGTGTTTGGTTTTAAGCAAGGAAGTATTGCAATCTAATTAATGTTTTTAAAATATTCATTTTGAAGGGATCTGAATACATTTTAATTTTAACTGACCATGGAATGTGTTTTAGTTTGCTAAAGGTTATGAAGACAATGAGTTGGCTTTTACAATGGCGATTTATTAACTTAGAAGCTTACAGTTCCAGGGTTTAGAAAAATGTCCAAATGAAGCCAACAGGTGAAGCTCACTCCCTGAAGACTGGCTGGTGGTGATCCTGGATTCCTGTCAGATGGCAGGGCACAATGGCTGTGTCTGCTGGTCTCTGCCTTCTCCTCTAGGCTCTCCTTTGGACTCTGTTGCTTTCAGTTTCTGGTTGCTCCCTCTGTAGCTTTCTCTTTCAGCATCTGTGGATTCCTCTCTGAGTTTCTGTGGCTTTCCCTCTCCTAGGTTCTCATGATTTCAGCTTTTGGAGGTCTTTCCCTGTCTCTGTGGCCTTTTTTCTCTGTGTATTCACCCCACTTATAAAGGACTCTGGTAAGAGGATTAGGATACACCCTGGGCTATGCCTTACTGAAGTAATCTAGTGAAAGGGTCCCACCTACAATAGTTTCAAACACACAGGAATAGATTTATTTAGGAACATAATTTTCCAGGTTCTGCAAAAGAGTTAAACTACCTCATAATGGAAGACTCATCTTAGGAAAGATATGAATGCTCTTCAGTGTGATACACAAGTTTTAGACAATTCTTATCATAACCCTGACAAGATATTTTTTGAAGATTTTGACAAGCTGCATGTAAAATTCCTATGGAATGAACACTCAAGGAGACTTAGCATATCTATTTTGAAAAAAAATGAAGAAATTGAGAGACACTACTTGATTTCAATAATTATTACGTAGCTTATGAACACTCTTTGGAGTGTTGCAGGGATATACACATTAATCAGTGGAATAGAATGGAGAATCTGGAAACACATCAACACAAAATATGCCCAAGTGTTTTTTGGCAATAAGCAGGACTAATTCAATGGTAAAAAGATCCCTTTCTCAAAATGTTGCTGGACCAATTGGGACAGAATTAAACTTAAAACATTTCCTCATATCTCATGCAAAATTTATCTCATATGGGTCGTGAACTTAAATATAAAACAAATTAAAAAACAACTTTTCATAAAATCCAAAGAGTAAATCCTCCAGATCAAGTGTTAGGCAGTGTTTTTTGAATTGACACCAAAAGTGTCATTCGTAAATGAAAAATTGGTAATTTGGTCTTCAATGGAATTATACAACTTGTTCTGCAAAACACCCTGTTACAACATTCATTGTTGGAGGGAATGTAAAATGGTGTAGCCCCTGTGGAAGAAAGTTTGGTGGTTTCTCAGAAACTTATGTATAGAATTGCCATATGGCCTGGCAATCTCACTGCTATGTTAACATACAAAGGAATTGAAAGCAGGGATTTGAACAGATATTCTCACACTGATATCCATGGTGACGTTATTCACAATGGCCCAAAGGTGGAAGCAGCCTAAGTCCCAGTGTTCATCAAGTGATGAATGGATAAACAAAATGTTTATACACAGAATGGAATATTATTCAGCTGTAAAAAGGAATGAAGTTCTGATATATATGAAAACAAGGATGAGCCTTGATGACATCGTGATGAGTGAAATAAGCCCATCACGAAACAAGGAACGTATGATTTCAATCACATGAAATAATTACAATAAAGAAATTCATAGTGTTAGAAATTTGACTATAGGTTACCAGGGACTGGGGTGGGTGTAAGGAATGTTCAGTTAATATTAAATTGTACCGAGTTTCTATTTTGGGTATTAGAAACATTTTGTTAAGGGATGGTGGTGATGGTATCACAACATAGACAATGTGATGAACAGCACTGAGTTATATATTTGAATGTGGTTAAAAGGGGGAATATTTGGTTAGTAGGTTTTAAAAAATGCATAAGACTGTACAACACAGAAAGTGAACCCTAATGTAAACCACAGACCATAGCCAATAGTGCAACTTTAATAATGTTCTTTCACCAATTCTAATGTATGTACTACACCAATGCACAGTGTTAAGGATAAGGTGGTACATGGGAACGCTTTATTTCGTGCATGACTTTTCTGTAAACCCACAACTTCTTTAATAAAAAATTGTAAAGAAGGATAAAAACAAGTTACACACTGGGAGAACTTTTTTGGAAACCACTTATTTGACAAACGACTTGTATCTAGAATAAATGAAAAATCCTGAAAACTCACTCCCAGCTGCTTTGCACTGGAAATCCTCAGTCTCATTTCACACAGGGATAGCAGTAATGTGGCCAATGATTTCATTTGCCTTGTCACCATTACAAAGAGGCACATGTAAAAACATGGTTGAGCACTGCAAATGGCACCTGCACAGTAATATTGTGACAAAATGAATTGAGTGTAACAAATTGTTATTCTAAACCTTGCTCATTGGGTTTAAAAAAATAAAAATCAGAATAGGCCATGAAAGAACTGTTTATTTTGTTCCCACACAAACCTCACAGTAGCCCTCTGCCCCAGGTTCTGTTTTCCTCCTCTTTATGTTGATGGTGACAGAGAGGCAGAGAGACCTTAAGACACTCCAGACAAGTGACAGGTGGAGACCAATGCTCAGGCAGTCCAGCTCCTGACTCTTGATTACACTTGTAGGATGTGGACATTATGGAATGTAAGGAGCGGGGAGTTGGATCAGAGCCACTAATGGAAAGCCTTTCAGGAATCTAGTTCAGTCTCTCACTGAGAAACAAACTTTGCAATTTCAATTATTTTGTTTGTTTTTCACTTCTTGGAGACAATGTTCAAATTATCATAGTAAAAGCTAACTTGAGAAATTCACAAGAATGGAAAATGACATAGGTTTTGTTTTTTGACTTCTACCCTAGAAACCCCCCCACAAAGAGCACCTGGCAGCGACATCTTGGGGCAGGTTCCAAGGAGCAGGGGGTGCAGGAGGGGCCTAAGCACCCCCTGCAGGGCTTCTAGGTTCCCTGCCAAGCTGTGCTCCCAGGGATGAGAACACTGGCTTGGGCTTGCACAGCTTCCAGCTGGCGGTGTGATCCTGGACATGTCACCCTCTCAAAAAATTCACCCACACACTGTGGACATCTCCTGCCTGGACAGGGTGAGTGGGATGGAGAAGGGGAGGACTCTGGGCTGGCAGGGCCTAGGCCAGGAGGCACGCGAGACGTCACAAACGCCCACTGCGCTGCACGCGGCGCTTTCCCCTGGGACTGGCCACATGGGTGGCGGCGGGGATGGGATCGCGGGTATCAGCCGCCAGGTGGGCAGCAGAGGCCGCGTGCGGGGCGCCTTTCCTCCCAAAAGGGAGAGCAGAACCTTTCCGCCGCGCTCCTATGCCTCCCCATGCGCAGGAACAGCCTCTTCCGCCCTCTGCCAGCTCAGCCCTCCTCGGAAGGTCTGAGGTCAGCGCCCCGCTCCGGGCTTAGCCTCCGCGCTGAGGCCCTGAGCTTCCTTCCGCGGGACCCACGGGGCAGGCGCCCGCGGCTCCGGGACATCGCGGCCGCAGTGAGTGAAGAGCTCCGTGTTCCAGCTGGTGCTGGGGAGCGAGCGTGGCCTGGCTGCCCTGGGAGGTTCTTAAAAGACGGAGCACAGGGCCTTGCATACTGTGCTCTGTTCCTTGTGGGCTTTTTCCTCGTGTAATACTGTAGCAAGACTTCTTTTACCAAAATATCGGTTCCTTGAAGATTTGCACGCTCAAAATCGTGGCCTACTGAGGATTTTTTTGTTTTCAAAGGATTCAGGATTGTTCTGGGGTTAATCCTGATAGATTCAGAGAAAGGAAGGTGCATAATATTAGAACCTGCCAGTCAGATAAGTTGGGGACAGGATGGTCCTGGCTGAGCCTTTTCAGAGCCAAGGGGAAAAGGCAAGTGGTGGACCTATGCAAACACTTTTATTAATGTTTTAATGGTTAATTTTCCTTGCGACGCTATCAGAGTTTAAAAAGTTAGAAAATATGTCAAGGACGAGTGTTAGAACTGCCAACATTATTATAACTTAATATATTACCAACTCAAAAATCCAAAATACATTATATTTTTCCTGGCCTTAATGTAAATAAATATACTTCTTCTTTGTTTCTTTTTTTTTACCGGGAGGTCCGGTCCCAGGGATTGAAGCCAGGTCCCTCCATATGGGAGAGGGAAGCCCAACCATTGAGCCACATCCGTCCCTTCTCTTCTTTGATTTTAATTGTGAATTTGTCACTTTCTAATTTCTCATGACCCACTGATGATTTTAAATTATTTTTAATTTAATTCTAGCTTACTGAAATGTCTTTCATTTCACTGACTGATATTGTTTAAAATAGGTAGAGACCTATTGACAGATTGGTAGAAGTGATTCTTGCACAGTGTGAGAATGTACTAAACGCCACTGAATTGTACCCTTTTAAATGGTTAGTTTTACTTAAAAGATATTAGAAATGTATACATATATAAGTGCAACCTCCAAACAGGGATAAGTTTGCACAAAATAAAATTCTTTCATTAAGATAAATTAATTTTAGAAGTTCGCTACTCAGTGGTGGTTTTATACTACCTACTTCTACATACTGCATAAAACTAAGATGAAATTTCTACAGACTTTAAATTGTTAGTGGGGAGTGGATGTGGCTCAGTGGTGGAGTGCCAGCTTCCTACATGTGAGTTCCCAGGGTCAATCCCTTGCCTCCCAGTACCCAAAAAAATTTTTTTATTTTAGTATATTTAAGAGCCACGACTGCTGTTTTTCAAAAATCATATGTATTCATTGAAACTAAATTCCTCCTGTTAAAAATTCAAAATCTGAATGCACTTAGTCGCTATTGTATATCTCCATTTGAAAGTGAAATTAGGACATCTATCATCTCAATTTTTAGATGCTTCTTTCCCATAACAATATTTTCATCTGGAGATCATTCTCAAATTCTTTTCTTTCTTCTCTATTTTCAAATTTGAAAATATATTCATATGTCTTGCTAATTTTTACATTAATCAAAAATACTTCCGAAGTTACTTTCATTTGTGGTCAGCAAGGGGATAATAACCATTCAACCACCTTTATGTATTGTCAAGATATTTTGTTGAACTTCATTAACTACTCTCTTAGGTCAATCCTACACTGATAAATTGCATAAATATTTGTAATCTATTTGCTTCAAGAATCTTTTGGTTTCAAAATAGTATATTTCTTCATCTATTAGATGTATTAGATACATCTGATATTATATATACATTAGAGAAATGTTCATTTGTGTGCAAAATGTCCTGATTATATTTGCTCCCTTATGGCCTTGGCACATAAAGGTAAATTCCAGCATCTTATACCCATCAATATTTATACACCTTACAAATCCCTGCCATGATCAAGTCATTACCTCATGCCCCCCATAGGCACTGAAATCTCTAAATAGACTCCTGGAGGGGAGAGACAGAGAGAAAATCCCTGTAGTCTGGCCAAGCTTCTCTATTGATGACACTTGAAACTCACATGCACAGACTGACAAAAGACAGCCATGAACAAAAAATCTGAATTGAGGTTTGAGCCACCTCCAGAGGCCATAGAGAATGAGCTTAAGGAAAATTCTGGAGTAGCATGCCCCTAGCTTGGAGGAGGGAATTATATTAGTAAACATCCTTCTCCATGGCTTTCATCATGGGGCAAAGGGCCAGCACTTTCAGAATATGCTGCAGAGGATGGGGTTCCGCTGAAAAGCTGGAATCCCTATATCCTGCTGTTTCCACAAACACCCAGGGCTTTCAGGGAATATTCAAACATTTCCCCCTTAGTAGTGCCAACCTGAGAAGTAATAAACTAAGCTGCAAGGCAACAAAACATTCCCACAGAGAACTCCTAACTGATACTCCCTCCCCTGATACTCATGTACACCAATTTTAACATTTTCCCACATTTCTCATATTATTCTATCAGTTCATATCTCTATTGATCTTTCATTTTCTAAACATTTGAGTGTAGGTTGTATATGTCATGTTCCTCAAATATATTTCCATGCATGTTTCCTAGAATCAATTGTATTCATTTCTGTAACCACCTTAAGGATGGTTATGAAGTTCAAGAAATTTAATATAGATACAACAAAGTCTTTATTCAAATTTTTTCCTATGAGCCAGCAATATCCATTGTTTTAAATGAGGTACCAGGGTTTGAGCCTTGGACCTTGTATGTGGGAAGCAGGCACCCAACCCCTGAGCTACATCTGCTCCCTGCTTCTAAAATCCTTTTGAGACTTTTCTCCTCCATTGTTAGATTCCATCTAGGATCATGTAGTGCATTTAATTGAATTTTTGATGTTCTTTTCTTAAATGTAGAAACATATATAACAAACTTTCCCATCTCAACCACTCCCAAGCATACAATTCAGTGGTATTAATCACATTCACAGTGTACTACCCTCATCACCATCCATTACCAGGATTTTCTCATCAAGTCAAACAGAAACCATACACCAATTATGTGTTATCCCAGTTTCCCTTACCTCTACTCTTGGTAATCTGTACTGCGCATGCAACTTATCCTGGGCTTGCATCCATAAACCCAAAAATTCCCCTTCCACAGGAATCCTACCAAACCCCCATCCCCAGGAATCAGTTTATCTTCCTGATCCCACTTGCCTCATGTATGTCCCAAAGTACACACTCCTTTGTCCCAAGCAGCTGTACCTGACTGCCCTTTCATAGTGCTCTGAGATGTTAAGCTTGAGGTGACTATACAGATTCAGTCCTTCAGGCTGCCACCAGACAGACTGTCACAGATATATATGCCCCCAATATGTGGACAAGTGTTGCTCTCCTCTCTCCTGAACTGGGACCTGGGACCCTCATTGGGAGCATGAGCCAGCTCCTTGAAGAGGCAGTGAGGGATGTTGGAAGGGCCTACAAAGGGACTGTGTAGTTTTCTTACCATTTTTAAGTTGCATTTTTATGATTCTTTAGGTATATTCTGGAGCCTTGAGAAAGATAGCTGTGTTAGGTTTTGCTTGTTGCGCAATACTACTGTTGGGAGACAGAACTCAGGAATGTCTCACTATGACATCTTGGTGACCTCACCCTACTGTTTTTTTTAAATAAGGTATGATTTATGTGCATAAAACTCACCCTTTAGTGTATAGTTTTATTTACCATCCTGTAACAACTACCACATTCAAGATATAGGTTACCCCTAAGTTTCCTTGTACTCTATTGCAGTCAATACTTTCTCCTTTCCCAAACACTAGCAGGCACTAAGGTGTTTTCTATCTTTTCATACTTCCTTTGTCAGAATATCAAACAAATGTTTTCATATAGTATGTTGTCTTTTGAGTCTGGATTTTTTACTTAACAGAATGCATTGGTGGGTTATGTTTACCTGTAATTCCTTTTTACTGCTGAGTAGAACTCCATTGTCATGATATACCACATTTTTATCTATTTACTTATTGAAGGATACATGTTTTTTTTTTTTTTT
>JAQZBX010064742.1:0-16435 GCA_029593785.1 Cabassous unicinctus | reverse complement strand
CAGAATTCTTAAAATAAAAAAAAGTGAAAAACTAACAAAATGGCAAGTGGGGGTAGTGGACAGTTTTGAATCAGAAGAGATTAAAGAAACATAGCAATTAAATGCAACACAAACAGTTACAAAATATTTAGAAGAACTGGAGAAATCTAAATAAAGGCCACATAATAGGTTATACTATTGAATTAACGTTAATTTTCTTAATTGTGACAATGGTGGTTGTTATTGTGTAAATGAATGCCCTTACTCTTAGGAGATGCATGCTGAAATAGGGTGAAATCTCATGTTATCTGCAACTTGCTTTCAAAACAGTTCATTAAAAAAAGGATTCACACAGAGAAAAATGTAGCAAAATGTTAATAATTGCTTAATCTATTCTAGATGAAGGAAGGATACACTATTCAACATTTCTTCAGGTTTGAAAATCTTTCAATTCAAAAGAAAAAAAATTATTGTTAATTTTGTTAGGTATGAAAATACTAATTTTGTTGTGAAAGAAAATACCCTTATTTTTTAGAGATACCTATTTAAGTATTCCAGGGTAAAAGAACATAGCTACTATTTGCTTGAAAATACTTCTATTTGAAAATATGGCAAATGTTAATCTTTAAATCTAGGAAGGGGGTACTATTCTCTCTGCTTGCATGCTTGAAAATTTGTATAATAAAATGTCAAAATAGTACATTTTTGTGGTATTCTCCAGTTAACAACAACAAAAAAAAATCCTTTCCAAGTCTTTTTGGTCTCAAGTTATTAAAAAAAAAAAAAAAAAAAAAAAAAATCGGTCAAATTCCTTCCCAATGAACCTTCACATGATGTTTCAAAGTTCTCCCTAAATGGGAAGAGCTTGGAGACCACAGTGGACTTGGAATTATGATTCTTTGTAAATAAAGTCAAATGACACACTTTCCTCTCTCCTCCAGTTACAACAATAATTAGAAGAAGGGACAGTAAGTGTCCTTAGAGAAGTACTGAAGTCTGTTCTGAAACCTGAATGCTGTTGGGAAGTTTACAAAAGACAAGCTCTCATATTCCTGCCCTGCTTGCTAAGTTGCTGCCACTGATCCCTCAACAGCCCTCAGAAATTCATTTTTTTCTTCTGGACCATTCTCCACCGAGGAATTAGCTCTCACACTTCCAAAGCCCTCCCTAGACCCAAGCAAGCCCTGGTACCACAGCTCTGCCAGGTTAAATCATTCTGGTAACCTTGCTGCCAGGTCAGAGAACCGAATAACTTAGCAAAGGAGAGCCCACTTCTCTTCTTCAGCCCTCTGACATCTGGGAGCAAGAAACTGTAGATTTTAAAATACACGGCAGCAGCAACTCCAGTCCAGCGAGCCTGCTAGTGGACTGTCCCATAATATGCATTTTCTCTGCTGCTATGACAACAGCGAGCAAAAAGCTCTCAGAAGAGTACCTAATCCTATAGCCTCAGACTTTGAGGCCAGATATAATAGCAACAGTCTGGGCAGGGGAATTAGAAAGAACCTGATTTGAAAGCCAGCTCTGCCACTTGCTAGCTCTCTTTCTCAGTTTCTTTACCTGTAAAACAGGGTTATCGATAGTGGTTAAAAGCCTCTGGAGCTAAACTGTCTGTGTTCCAATACTAGCTTCTGCATTTACTAGTTTTGCAGATTTGGACAAGATACTTAACCTCTTTGTGCCTCAGTTTCCCACCTATACCTAAGACAGGCCAAGATCTTAAAGCAAAGCCAGGCAAATAGAAAGCCATCAATAAACATTAGCTACCATTATTATTAGAACAAAAGTGTCTACCCCCTAAAATTATCTTGAGATTAAATTTACTAAAGCATGTCAAGCTCTTAGTGCCTGGTACACAGTAACTGTTTAATAAATGTTGGCTATTATTATTGGACTCAATAACTCTGTTGATGTTAGTATTTTACTGATGAGGAAAGAGAAGATCAAAAAGACTCAGAGACTCAAGACTCATGCTGACAATTATGACTCTACTCCATCCTGCTTCCTAAAATTTTCCATGCCTTAAGGATCTACTATAAAAGAGAGAGGAAAAAAAAAAAAAAAAAGAAAAACTGAAATAAGCATTTGAAGATGTACTCATTATCATCAGCACAAGCATTCTGAAGTAAGTAAGATATATAATTGGAAATGATGCCAACATACTAGATTGTCCTGGGAAAGACACTTGGAAGAAAAGTAAGGAGCCCCACCCTTGGGCACTTTATTTGGTGCCACCAAAAAGTCATGCTGGAATCTTTTTGTTTGGTTAGTTGGCTTCAATTCTATTTTAAATGCACACAGAGCGCTTTCTTTGACAAGTAATTTTGCAGCAAATCTTTTTGAAAAGTGAGTGATTAATTTTCCTAAAAGAACTAAACCTCCCCTTTATAAATATGATTGTAGATACAGATTTTTCTGTACCTGTGTAACTTAAAATAAGCATCATCTGTATTCAAGTAAGTGCATCAAGTCAGGTGGGTTGTTATTGGTCCATCTCAAGTGGAGAGTGACTGGTCCCTGCAGGTGTGACGGTGCCTAAAGTAGGGGTTGGTGTTTGACCTAGAAGGTGTCAAAAAGGTAAATGCTCCCCAAAGATGCCTTCCACTATGTTTCTTTCTCAGCAGCATGTCATAATAGGAGTTAACAGTGTGACACATCATAGCAGAACCAAAGTCAAGAATACCTGACTGAGAGCACATTCTTGAAGCTACAAGCACCAGCTATCACTCATCTGTTGCTCTTCTACAGAATGTGCAGATTTTTGATGGCATCATTGTCTCATTTAATACTCTCAAAAATCCTACAAGAGAGAAATGACTCCCAATTTATGAATGAGGAAACTGAGGCGCAAAAGGTTTAAGAGACTTGCCTAAAAGCTTCATAGCTCATAAACAGCAAAGGGATTTGGACCCAGGTCTGCCTACCACCAAAGCCATGCAACACTTGAAATTTTCTTTAATCTTCTTTTAGTGTCCCACTGAAGAAAAGAGAGGATATTCAGATTCTTAAGAATCTGAACCTAAAGTTTATTAAGAGAAAAAATGGTTGAAAGGACTAAGCCCAGTAGAGCCCAAATCCTTCTGTGGGCTCTGTGCAGAGCAAGACACCACTTTGTAAACAAACGCAGGCCACTGGGTTCCCAGCCCAAGCGATCTGCTTACTGGGCAAGTTGCCTCGGGCCTGGTTTGCATCCACAATGGTGACTACGGGCTCTGGGCTTCTACTGGCTGGCCTGGGCCGACTCACTACTCGGAGATTAACATTTTTAGGTCCAATCACCGCTGGGAAGTTTGACTCAGATATTGAGAGAGAAAGAGAGTGAGAGAAAGAGAAAGAGAGAAAGGGGCGGAAGGAAAGGCACTCCTCTCTCACTGCATTCTGAAAGAATGTAATTCAAATGCTTAAACTACAAGGGAATGAAAAAGTTTCACAGCTATTATAGCATCTGAAGTCGGGCTTTAGTTCAAGAAAAGTAACACTTTACTTTTTAGCTACTGCCTTTCTACTACAGAGCTGAGTTTCTAAAACCTGTATTTAGATAAATTTATGCTTTGTTCCCTTTAAAACCTCACAGTTGCCTAGCTTTCTTCCCAGACCTCCTCAAGGAGATAAAATTCTATGGAAGGGGGAAATCTGCTAGGAGCAGAATCATCTAGTGATTTTTTTTTTTCGCAAAACAAATAACGGTTGTTTTTAATCACTGTGACCTGCAGTGATAGGTTCAACCTCAGTGAGGGGTGAATGGGGTGAAACTTCATGACCTTTGCCTATATCATCCCCATAGTTTGGTAGATATAAGAACCTGGTTGTAAAAAGAAGAAGAAGAAGAAGAACCTGGTGTACTCATTTAGATTTTCTTTTTAATTAAAGTGTACAGAAATAAAATTTTGATAGAATTTCATGACATTTTTGAGACATTTGTAAGTATCAAAGCTGAGAGTCTTTGCATTTTTATATTTAACTTTTGAGCCTTTGCGGGAGAAACAGACTTAAACAGACTTTTTAATGGAAGGACTAACAGTTTACTTCCAAATGCAGATCACTGAGATTATCATCATTTTTACAAAAGAGCCTTGAAAAAATATTCAAAATATAGACGTCTGTCCCATTCCTATTGATTTGTGTAACTGAGTAAAGATACTAGTAATTAAAATACCAGGAGTATTGACGCTCACTCAGAATACATCCCAGATATCGCTAGCAATGGTCTAGTCAAACACAACACCCTGTATCACACAGCATCTACTACAATGTTAGAAACGCTTCTTTAAACAGAACTCTTGTGTCCCTGGAACCACTTGTGTTACATAAAGCCCTCAGGTAGCATACAGAGCAGACCCCACTTACAGTATCTTAGGAGCTGGTTCACTCCACTGAATAAATGGCTTTGTTATTAATAGTATCCAGCAACATGTAAACATTCATCACTTATCAGAAGGGCTGCGCTTCAGAAAAGTTGTTATCAAATACACCTTTTAAAATCAAAGTGTCTTTTCCCTTTCATTTGTATTATGATCACAGAGCTTATTCCTAGGAGTCAAAAATGTAAGTGTATCTCCATGCACACCTAGGATGTTAAAGAAATGGAAAAAAAGACCACCTAATCCAACTTCCTTGTTGATTTGTCTTTTGCTTCACTGTCTCACGTTCCTAAGAGACACCGGAAGAATTGGGATCACATTGGGCTCGTGGACCACTTCGATCCACCCCACAAAGCAAAGAGGATGTTACTTGGACATATGCAGAGTTTTTTCTGGGTCCCAAACTAGCGGTCCTCCCTAGTCTCCCACTATTAAAGGATCTTGTTCCCAGCGTTGGGGACTGGCAATGTCAGCTGCTGATTGGAGGCAGAAACTGAGCTCACCAACCCGTGCTGTGGCTCATGAGACGGCTAGTGGAACACAAGTCACAAGCCCCGCCCCCACCCCAGCCCTCTTTCATTACTTTAGGAGTCTCCTAACTCACCTGCCCCCTTAACCTTAACAAAGCCTGGGATTTTTGTACCAAGGAGCTAGCGTATTGAGAGGCTTCCCTCTGGTGAAGAAGCCAGTGACCCCACAATGAGCCCAGAAGGCAGCTCTGTGGGGGAGAATGTAAATACACCTGAACTGAGTCCTGAAACTGGGGGATAAGGAACTTTCTGACTCTGACTACCCAAACAATTAAAGAGTCAACTAATTTTCTTCAAAAATGTCCTATATTTCCTTCCAGTACTTTCACCATGCTTCTTTTCTATTGCATGTTTTTCTGTAGCTATGATCTTATTGTGTAAAATGTATTCAGCTTTTTTTCATTAACATCATAACAATATTCCTATGTTATAAAAACTCTTCCTAAATATCATAGTTTACCTAACCAATTACCTTACCGTGAAATGTTTGGATTTTTTAAAATTATTATTACAAACAAGCATTACTGGTGCTTTAATAAGCATCCTGGGGCATAAATCACAGTTTTTTTAGGTTAGAATCCCAAAATGAGTACTACTGGGCCAAAGAGCATGAATTTTTGTCTTTTGCTTATTTTTATATGGTGACAATTGATGGCCTTATTATTTTGTATGGGCTTTTAAAATTACTATTTGTTCGAAGGAGCAATTTTTATACACTATAAAATTATCTTTCATTGTCCAACCAGTTTTTAATCATACACCAATGATGTTCCATTCCTGCCATGTCTGGATTATGCCAGTATACAAGGTAAGGATTCCAAAAGTGCAAAGAGCAAAGTCTACCAAAGTCCACCATAGGAACTCTGTTCAGAAATTTCACATCACTCTCCGTAGCTCTAACTTGTACTTTGTTAGACACTGATGGAAGATTTGATTCATCAAAGTTAATAGGCTGGGGAAACAATGGATCTAATTAGCAAACGGATTATTCTTGGACCCTTTGCAAGTCTCAGAAGGATAAGCTGATTGGTTCCCATGGCGGAAAACACAGAACAAATAACCAGGTTAATCACTGAAGTTCAGAAAGTTGGCCAGTAACAGGCATCAACAGCTCTGTGTCCAGGAAATCCTGCCAGACAGGCACTGTTTGCAAATGGCTGGGAGATATGGTCCTTTGCCATCAAAAACAGATGAAAAGCAGAATTTGGTTAAAAGAGTGAGTCTTTGCCCAAGCAAAACCTTTCCAAAATAAAGAAACAGAGCATGCTGGCTGCCAACTGACCTCGGCTGAAAAGAGAGGACGGTCTCACACTGATGCTCATTATACCCAACTTCAATACTATTTAGATGAGGTTGAGTGGAAATAAGACTTGATTAAGTGAACTGTGACAACTCTGACGGTGTGCTAATATCCCAAACTAAAACACTCAGAGTCTCAGTAGATCAGATTTTTTTTAACTTGAAAGTAAAAGACACCAAGATAATATACATTCTAGTGTTAAAAGAAACTACTATGATACAAGGGAGAACTCAGTTAGGTTAGGTATGTTTGCAAAAGCATCAAAATCCAAGGGCTTCAGAATATCTTTAAACTGCAACAAGGCATATATTATACAGAGTATCAAAGTGGGACAAGAAAGTATTAATAATACTCTCTTCATTTCAAAAAGCAATATCATTATTAAGAATCAATAGCAGTGGGTCTAATTATGATTCTACCTATAACATAGTCTCCGATGAGAACATAAATGAGTTAATTATGTAAAGTGCCTGTTCTGCAGTAAGGACCATGTAAGTATTAGCTAAGCTACTAAAGCCACACGGCCAAAAGGAAAATAAAGAGCCTGCCAACTCCTCACCTCAATCCTAACCCAAGTGTCCCTTCCCCATTCCTCCAAGAAGCTCAAGCTGGGATCCAGTCATCTGCCCTTGACACTCTGCTCGCCTGAAATGGGAATAGTAAAACAGACCTTATAACAAGATTTAACCATACCTAAAGGACATGGCACCTCCCTTTACCCCTTGGTGGCAATGAGGCCACCTTCCTCAAGGTAGAAGCCACCTTGAGGGTACCCATTTGATACATTAAATGAAAATCAAATAATGCATTTCCATAAGTTATGAAACTATTTAAAATTCACGTGAGCCACTGCTTGGACCAAGCAGGTTACCTGGTGATTGTGATGCTGTCCCAGTTTCTGGGGCCAAGTCTTAAGAAACTTTCTGTCTCTTGGAATGCTCACTCTTGGAACCCAGTCACCATGGCATAAGGAAGCTCAAGCAGTCTGTGGAGAGTCCCACAGAAACTGATGCACCCAGCTGACAGCCAATACCAACTTGCTAGCCGTGTGAGTGAGTCACCCTGAAAAGGAATCGTCCAGCACCAAGTCAAGCCACCCCAGCTGACATGATGTGGAGCAGAGATAAGCTGCCCCTGCCAAGCTCTGCCCAAATTACAGATTTGTCAGCAAAATAAATGCTGTTTTAAGGGGGGGAAAAAACCACATTCTCTCAGTAAAATAATAGGCTTCAATTCAATCAACACTTCTGAACCCCAAAATATAAATTTTAAGAGGCAGCTGCATATTTTAAAAGAAGCAACAAAAAATGAAAAGACATGACCATTTCTTCTTTTCTTCAAACTATAAGATCCATTCTCCCCTGGGAACTTTCCCATAGTTAAATACCTAATACTTCTCTGGTTAACAACCAGTGTAAAGACCCCTAAACCAATACATCCTCTGATTCTTCATCCTATAATGTCCTTATAAATAAAGCAGCACTGACCTAGGATATAAATATATATATATTTAGATTTATTTACAAGATCCTATTCCTTGCATACATGCCCTCTAAGGATCCTCCAGTCTACTTGAGAAACAAGACATGTATATTTATGATTTCCAACAAACAACCCTAATGATGATATAGCAAGTAAGTCAGCCATGTGATCACACTGTATGGAGTGAATGTCTCAGTAGAGAAGCAGTTCAATGTAAGCAAGAGCATGGGAGATGAGGCACATTGTACTCATAGTTACATGTATCCACAGAGTTTATACTGGTGGGTGCAGTAGTCTTATTTCTATCAGATTATGAACTCCTTTTAAGTCTGGACCACATCTGATCTTCACATTCACCACTAACCACCACCAACCAGGCCCAAATTAAAAACAAAAACAAACCAAAAAACTATCAATATGCATTTTACAGGCATTCAAATAATGCTGGGAGAAAAATGAGGAAACCATGAAAAAGTTTTCCCACAGGAGAAAAATATATCTATGTAGGGTTAGGACTGAATGTTAGGAAAACTAAAGGCAACATTCAGTTAGATTTTTCATCCCCAGAGTCACAGTGTAAAAGAATATTTTAAAATGTTTTATATTCTTGGCAATGACCATTAGCATACATTTTTACTCACAACTGCTTTGTAGTGAGCTGAGGATCTGAATTAAAGAATAAGCAAAGCTATGCAACTGGAGGCAACCCGAGATGTGAAGGCATTTTCTGCAGCAGGAATCCTCATTCACTTAACTCTGTGCCTTTGGCAACCCTGAAATCCCAGCAGTGGTGAGTCCTCAATGCTCAGGAACACCGTGACTCAGTCTCACAGCCCAGGTATAAAGCACAAGACCTCAGCAGGTACGTGAACCCTAGCCGTTGGCCATGACACATCTTGTGACAGTCACTCCGCCCCTTACGTGGCTCATTTTTCATCACTGCGTAAATTTACCATACTGACGCTCCAGCACTTTATGAGAAAGGCCTAAGTTTAAAGCAAAAGCAAGCATCAGGTTTCGACCCTAAACTTCAACTTCAAAAACTAACTTTGGGTAAGAGTTTTAGAACCTGACAAGGAGAGGCACTGAGGTAACACTCTGTGGAACAGGCATCCCTGGTGGCGTAACCCCCCTTTGTGTCCACCCGCCCTGGCCTCCAAAGAGCCCTCATCACTCCAGCTCCGCGGCTTCCCACCAAGTCCTCGAGAAATGATTTAGTAAGTTCAGTCAAGTAACCAGATTCTATGAAATCATAAAAGGAAAATGGAGGTCATGACTGAAATCAAGCAGGGTGGAGACATAAAGGGCCTTTTGTTATTAACTGTACAAGGGAATGCAAATGAAGTCAGGCTTCACAAGGAATTCTGACATCTTAATGAAGATTTATGAAGCATTTTTGGCATAGAAACCTCAAAGACAAGGGGAAATGGTCACATAAAAATCCCGTTTTATACTTTTTTTTAGCTTAGAAACAATTCAAAAGCAGCTCCTTAATAATAATCCTAATAATGGAATTGTGAAGTGTTTTTTTTTTCCTGTACCCTACTCTAATTACGCTCTCTTTCCCCCATTACCCTCACTCACTTTCTTCTTTCTCTGGGTAACTCTGAAGTGGTACAGCTCATCAGCATGCCCTAAAGCTGCGAACTGCTCCACTGATGAAATCATGAGAGTGATTAGATTTCTCTACTCCACACAGAAAGTTTTGTGTTACACAGTTTTCTTTGTTCATGTTCTTAGTAATGCAGAAAATCAACTGACATTTTCTCCTAATAATGATTGGATTATGAGATAATGTCAATGAAAAAAAAATGCTGTCACGGTAAAATGCTTTACTGGTGCTACATAAATGTCATACAAAAAACAGCATGTGAAGCAGTACAGCTCTCAGGAAGGAACACATTTCCCACATCCAAGGTCAGGGATGGCGTTTTGCCACGGTCATGGATTTTATGTTGCATTCATGATACAGAGGGATAATTAGAAAGGCTGTTAGTTCATGAAATATATGCAAAGGACAGAATTTTTAAAAATCTGTAAGCAGTAATAACACTATTAATGGTAATAATAATACTACAACCAACAACAATTGATTATGCAAGGCACTTTCACCTTTGATAATATGCAAAGCATTTTTGCTTTTGAGTCTCCTAATATTTATTTCATGCTCTAGCCCTGTAAGATAAATATTACCAGCCTCACTATATAGGTAAAGAAACTGAGGGTGAGAAGTTAAATAATTTTCCCTACATCATGCTACTAGATAGTGGCTGGGCCCTGCTCCCCAGTGCACCCACTATCACAGCTCACGGCGTGTGACCCCAACGCACCCTGAGAAGTAGTTTGCCACAGGATTTTGCAAGGGTACCTGAGTTGGCTCCATGCCTTACTCTTCAGCCACAGGAACTCCTTGGCTAAACGAGAAGCCAGTTTCAGAAAATCAATGCTAGAAGGGCCTGCTTTACTCCTAAGGTTCTATCTCCCCAACTTTTAGCTGTAATTCAGAAAATGCAGGAAGTGAAAGGAGGTCAGAGAAAGAGTCCCAGTTCTTCCAGGAGGGCAGATGCTCTCTGTGTCACAGTTGCTACTACAAGGGCTGCCTTAATTCCTCATCCCCTAACCCATCCCATTCCTCCCGGCCCACATGCTGACCAGCTGCTCAGTGCTTCTGTGTAATAGAGTGGAGGGCAGATGTCAGGCAAGCCTGAGGCTCCTGGTCCTCCTTGTGCTGCCCGCCCTGCTAAAGTGGTGCTGATGTATTCATCCTGGCCCATCCACACACCCCCTCCAGTCTCCCCAGACCACACACATTTGCAGGCCAGGGCAGAAGGCAGGTGCAAGAACAGGTGCCGGGAGAAACCAGGCACAATGAAGGGTCCACGCAGAAACAGAAGGCAGGCGCTGTGCCTTCTCACCCTTCGAGCAAAGAGGAAATAAAGGTCAAGGAAAGGCTCGAGTTGCTGAGGTTCACAGTCACCTTGTCCCCTGGATTTGGGGGGTAGTGAGGTTCTCAGAAAGACGTCCAGGACTGTGTGCTGGATAGAGGAAGATCTGGAAGAAGTTCAATAGGGATGGGGTGTAGGGACCAGGGCACAAGGGCCTTGTAAACTCAATTAAGGCATTTGGACTTTATCCTAGAGCCAAATGAGGAGTTTTAAAAGCAGACGGCATGATATTAAGAGATGAATCTTTTTAGAAAATCACTCTGGACGTACCAGGGCAATGAACAGGAGGAAAGCAATACAGTCTACAGGAAGGGTGACCACAAAGGAGACTATTGCAGAAGGTCAAGCAAGAGATGATGGTGATCTATACTAGGGAATGTAGAGAAAGGAGCAGATTATGGGGGAAATTTAGGAGGTAGGACCAAGAGGATCTGGAGAAGGACTGGAGGTGATGGATAAGGAAGAAGAGGTGGGTGAGGTCCCAGTTTGAGCATCATTTACTGAGGTAGTATATAATAGAGGAGAAGCAGGTTTAGGAATGAGATAATGAGTTCACTTTGAACATGTTGCCTTTGAGTTGCTTGAGGCACACCCCTAGTGGAAATGTCTAATTGGTAAATGCATATAAGGGTGTGGAACTCAAAAGTGAGATCTGAGCTGGAGGTTTGGATTGGGGACTCATCCACTTGCAGTTGCAGGAAGCTTTTCTCTAGTTACTGAAATGTGGACATGCTTCACAGACCCCCAAGCCCCAACCACTCCGTGAAGCTGCTTTCTTACCACCAGTTATTTCTTACCATTTGGAATTCCTCTCCTGCACCTAATAGCCTGTCCAAAAAGATCAGACAGATGTACAGCAGGCAGTCATTGGCTGCATACTAATTATTTCATGCATATTTTCTTTTCCTATCCCAGACAGCTTTAAGCTGCTTAAGGACAAAAATGTGTCTGGTATATGCCCTGGTTTTTCCAAGGCAGTCTTGGTTCCAAATATTCTGGCCCTAAATAATTTGTTCCATTAAAATTTCTAAGAAATTCCAACCTTTTCTCAAACTGTAATTGAATAAATCTATTCTGTAAACATTATAATTAAATATATATTATTAAATATCGAGGCTCACAAAAGACACACAGAGCCACAACATCATGATTTTTCACTAAATCGCATGAATAGTAGTTTATTTTCACACTTCTCTAAAGTGCCCAGGCAAGAGGCAGGCTCTAGAGTACACAAATCTGGGATGGAATCCCAGCTCCAAAGTTACAATGATGTAACCTTGGGCAAGTTACTTAGTTTCTCTGTATGTTGGATGCCTCCTTGGTGAGGGGAGGGTGCACCGTGTAACTAATCAGGCTCATTCATACCAAGTGCTGGGTATCAAGTAATGAGCAACACATACACTCTACCTTCATCCAGCTGACTGTCAGAGAACGACATAAATAATTAATTACAGCTGCTCTGAAGAAGAACTGCAGGATGCTACAGGGAGTGTAACAAGGGGAATCTTCTTTCCCCTGTAAGGTCCTGGAAAGTTTCAGTGAAGAGGCGACCTTTTAAGGTGAGACTTACCAGGAATTAACTAAATGGTGGAATTAGAGTGGGGAGATTTCCAAGGAGAGGCACATACATGTGTGAAAAGTCTGAGGAAAGATTTAACTTGATTTTGTGAGAAAAACTGAGAGAAGGCTTCTGTGCCTACAAGTAGAGCTGAGGGGGAAGCAGTCTGGAGGGGAGTGGTGGGGAATGACAGGTTTTGCTAATGTTATTTATTATTATTGTTGTTATAGTGTTATTATTATATAATGGTGTCTTTTCTAGTTGTAAAGCCCAAGAATGCCACCCTGTTATAAAACAAAACAAAATTTCTGACATCAAGGCAAAACTGTAAGATAGAGCTCTAATAGGTATTGTTAACTATTTTCAGTTGCTTTTACATCACCCATAATTTCTTTAGCATTCATTGAATAAATGCACATGAAGTCTTTTTATCAGGAGTAATGTGTAACACAAATGCAAATCCATTATTACGGCTTAGAAAGTTAACAGTATAGGTTAACTTAAGGGTCCTTTGAGAACATGACAAGCTAATTTTCTAAAAGACTTATTTGATTGACATTCTCTGAATTTTTAAGTTAACTGGAGTACTTTCCAAATTAGCTAATATAACCAGAACGAATGAATTTATTCTCTGTCAGTGAGGAATCAGAGTTCTCATCAGTGATTAACAATTTTAATAGACTGAGAAAGTCAGTAAAGACCTCTGTGACTAAAATTTCCTCTGAGAATTCAAAATCATTACTCAAAGATTTGACAAGAGGTAACTAAAACAAAAACTATGAAAAATAGTGAGTAAGCAGACTTCTCCCAAAAAGTATAAATAAAACCACCCACCCATCACCTTCAGCAGGAGATTTCCATTAGAATAGAAAGAAGCTCCAAGAAGGCAAAGAGTTTGGTTCTCAATACTCAAAACAGCGCCTGGCACATAGTAAGTGCTCAAGAAATACTTACTGCATGAATGAATAAATAAATGAATAAACAAAGAACTAAAGTAACAGGGAAAATATTGTTATCTGATACTTTTGTTGAATTTTAAATTATTTTATTCTTTTAATATACATGTTTTAAAATGTATAATTACCCAATATACTGTTTTTATAACTTTAAGAAGGCTATACAAAACAGAAAAAAATTTCATTTGCCATACTGAAATATACATTTTTGTATTCAGACTACTCCACTGCCCGCCCCACACTGACATGACCTCTACTTTCATCAAACCCTGAGCAGTCAGCACATATTAGGTTCCCAATAAATATCTAAATAACCTCCAGGAAGGTAAATGGCAAGAATTAGCATCAGAAAAAACAACAAAACTGACACACAAGGGATAAAGGGTCTAAAACAGGGATTCTTAACCAGGGGTCAGTGAACTTGAATTGACATTCAAAAAAACCATCATTCTTGTGGGGACGTGTTGGTGCAGTTGTGATATATTTATTAAATAATACACAGCATAGTGGGGACTTAGTAAGGGGTCCGTGGTTTTCACCTGACTGGGAAAGGGGTCCATGGAACAAAAAAGGTTAAGAACCCCTGGTCTAAAATATCGAGATCTACATGAGGCCTTAGAAATCATCTAGTCTGACCCCACCATATACTAGATGAGGCACCCAAGGTCCAAAGTGGCCACTCAACTTTGCATTACTGGGGCAAGGACACAAAAATTAGAGTCAGAGTCATCCAAACTCCACCAAGGATTTTCTTCACACGTTTGTGTTAACCAATCATAATCAGATTACTGACAAAAAGGCAGTGAATATGCCATGTTTTCACCACCACCCCAAGAAAGTAGGTGCTATTCCCTGGGATAGGTGTCTGCAAACTGGGGCCTGCAGCCAAATCCTGTCACCACCTGTTTTTGTACAAACGACAAGCTAAGAATGGTTTTTACATTTTTAAAGAGTTGGAAAAAAATTGAAATAATAATGTTTCAGAGCCCACAACAATTTTAATTTCTGTGTTCATAAATAAAGTTTTATTGGAACAGAGCCACAGTCATTTGTTTATGTATTATCTCTGCTACAATAGCAAAGGTGAATAGTTACAGCAGAGACTCTATGGTCCGCCAAGTCTAAAATATTGGCTATCTGGCCTCTGACTGAAAAAGCTGCATTAGGAGACAGTGGATGAGATGGGTAAGTTTCACCTTCCAAAGACCCAGCCCCTTCCAGGCCAGCCAGCTGCAGTCACTCACATGCTATTTCCTTTTCTTTGATTATTGAAACTCAACAGCAAACTATTGTTTTTACCAGTCACCCAGAAAACAAAGATAAAAGTTTCCATAGAGGAAATAATAACCTTCCTTTTCCAAGGTCCTCAGCTGCTTCACTTGCAATGAAATTAAAAGGAATGCTTCACTCACCAGGGTTTATCTGGGTCATTTTCTCCAAATGAATTCAGAGGACTCTAACAGTTTACTTCTACAATGAAGAGCTCAGGCACAAAAAAAGGTAGAACTCTCTAACTTAGCAAAAATGAATTTACCTTTAAAAAAGAAATGCTTAACATCACCTGGAACTGGAAGTATTTTTTTCTCTTCCTTTGAGATGCTATTCTTTCTACTATCAGGATGTCCAAACTGCCCTTATATACTATAGCTCTTCTAAAAATTGTCATGTTTAAATAATATCCATACTTAAATTTTCAACTGGCCAGTTTTCCCGTTGAAATCAAAGTACCAAATTCATGCCTGCTCAGTTTGTATGATTCTTATTAATTTCCTCTACCAGTGTGCACAGGGCTGCCTTGTAAAAGCATACTGGGAAAATCCCATTCCCCCTGGCTTTGGAAATAACTTTAAGGGTGTCTATGTTCACTTACATCATGAAACCAGCTGTTATGCTCCTAAAGTTACAAATGACCACACTCCGTTTCAACAGCACATTTAAAGAAACCCAATGTTAGTTCAATTCGGGTAAACAGTCTCCAACACTGTATAAATAAAGAATTCTTTGAGTTGTAAATAGTAGTTGTTCAAAGTAGCCAAAGGGTGACTAAGGAAGAGAGACGAGAAGAGAAAGATGCAAAGCTCGGAGGGCTTCTCCCCTCCGCTTTCTAGAAGAGCGAGACAGGGATAGACTGGCGGTCAGAAGGCGAGCAGCTCTCGCTCATCTAGAAGGACACTAAGGCTGCCAACAACTGATGTGAGCCGGCATTCATTTGCTGCTCACTCATTCGCCAAACATCAGCTGAACACCCATCTATGTTACAACATCCGGGGGACTAGAGAGAAAGAGGCCTAGACTCTATCCCTAAGATGCTTACTAACATGTAGGTAAGAACAAATATGCACAGAGCCAAGAAAGATACACGGTGAACAATGACATATGCCAGGGGTCAGCAAACTATTGCCAGCTGGCAGGTTGCTTTTCAGTAATGTTTCACTGGATTACAACCACACCCACTTGTATATGCATTGTCTACGGATACTTTCAGGCCAGAATGGGAGAGGTGAATAGATGCGACAGAGACCATGTGGACTGCAAAGCCAAAAATATTTACTATCTGGCCCTTTTCAGAAAAAGGTTGCCAAGCCCTGAATATGCCAGAGAAAGATCACATCCAGCCGAGGTCATCAGAGAAGACTACACGAAAGAGCTGGCATTTGGTCTGAGCCTTGAAGGAAAAGCAGAGTTCCAAAAGACAGAAATGGGAAAAGAATATCACAAGGGGCAGAGTGGCCAAGACGAGAAGAGTCTGAGTGATGAAAGGACCAAATATGAGTGGGACACAGGAAATGAGAAGGGGAATGGTGGCCAAGTGGCTGACAGTGCTCACCTAGACTGCACGGATTAACAGTTAATAAGCAGTTCCTCAGTGTTGGCTAATTTATTGGCAATGTTGTTTTCCTTTCTCCTAGCTTCCAGAATACTCACAACAAACTCTACTAGGATCTAGCAAAAGCCAAAATGCATAGTACATGTTCAAAAAATGTTTGTTCACTAATTCATCATTATGATCAACCTTAATTTTGCACATCACTTTAAATTCAAAGCCACTTCCACTTACGTTATTGCCTAGACTTTCGTTTGAGCCCCAGTCATGGCACACATTATTTCCATTTGGTAAATGAGGAAACTCAAAGACTTACCTCATGTCCCATATGGAGTCGGGGACTATAAGACTGGCCTGGGACCCTGGATTCTCCACTCCATCCCATGACTTACTTTAGGAAGACACTCATATCACAGGATTTCCCACTTACACTGCATTCTGGACTAGAAACTCTCAGTTATCAAGCAACTTGAGAAACAAACACCAAATAATTAAATGGG
>JAQZBX010064741.1:0-16441 GCA_029593785.1 Cabassous unicinctus | reverse complement strand
ATATTGCACCTGCACTAACACGTCCCCACAAGAATAATGTTTCTTTGAATTTCAAGTCAAGCTCACGGACCCCTTGTTAAGAGCCCCTGCCTTAAGGGTAGGGAGTTTATGCGAAGATTTTACAGCCAACAGAGGGGATTTGGGGGCAGAGGGAGCTTAAAGGAAGAAGGGACCACTTCCATGCCCCCCATTCTAGAAAACCCTTCTTTTAACCCTTTCTCCTTCCAACACTGTGCCCACTGTCCCCACATTCTCTCTTCCCACTCACTCCTTCGCCCACTGCAGTGAGGATTCTGTCCCCACTCCTCCCTCAAAACTGCCCTTTTCTCCATTGCCAAACCCAGAGGACACACTCAGTCCTACCCTACAGATCCCTCAGCAACATAGGGTACAGTTGATCACTCTCGCTGTCACCACTACCTCTGGTTCCCATCACACCTGGCTCTCCTCGTTCTCCTCCACCCTCTCTGTGGACTCACTGTCCAGAGCCCACTCCTCTCTGTTAGCCCCTCAGCTCAGGCTCCTCAAGGCTCTCGTGGCTATCTTGCCCATCGTCTCTCTTCACTCTTCTCTTCCTGGGCCATCTCATCCAACCCCATCACTCAGACCAGGGTTTTTCAAATTAAAGGGTTTCAACCCAATAAATTGCAAAATCAATTTAGTGGGTTGCCCGTAGAATTTTTTTAAATGAAGTATAATAGAAAATATTAGAGCTCACATCTCATAATAAGGCCAAGTATTGTTTCATAAAATGTTTGTTTTCAATTGTGTGTGTAAGTGAGAGTGTTCTAGATTCCTGGATGTAACATATTTCTTACTGTGGATCACAATCATAAAAGTTTGCAGAACACTGACTTAGGTGGTTGGTGACACCAAAATCTGCATCGCTATTCCCCATCCCCAGTTCCAAAGCCTTATTTCCATCTAGCTGCTGGATAGCTAGCTCCACGTGGCACACCTTCCGCCTTCCAGGGTCTGAGCAGATGCAGACTCAAATTCACCTTCTTTCCTCCAGGAGGCTCCTCCTTCTGTGTGCTCTACCTTTGTTCCATGCAATCTGGTCCTGCCTGCCTCACCCTGCCCCAGAGCCACATGCTCTAATATCCCAGCTGCATGGATACTCAGCTTTCCGCTGTACTTTTCAATCCCTGTCCAAGCTGGTTTCATCCCCTTTCTTTCCACCTCTACCTCTGCCTATACCATCCCTCTTCCTTTAAGACACCCTTCAAATGCCTCCATGTACCTTGAAGCCATCCTTATTCGCCATGCTCCCTCCTCTTCATCTTTCAGGACCCTTGTCCATACCTCCAGGTGTGGCTTAGATATGAGTCACGGTCCTTTCTGTCTTCCTATTAGACTGTGAGCTCCCAGGGACCTGGGACTGTGCCTGCCTTGCTCACCGTTGTATCTTCAGCATTTAGAGTGCTTGGTGCCCAGCACAGAGCAAATCTTCATTAAGTCTTTGTCAAATCGGGAAAGGTTGGGAAGCTAAGGACCTCAAGGGCAAACTTCAGAGCTTTGTTTCTTGCCTTTTCCTTCTAATCCACATAGTGTCCAGGGGAGATACCAAGCCCGCAAAGACACCCATCCTGCCTCACCTTCTCCCCTCCTGACCAAGGGGGCTGTGCACAAGATGGGTGCCCAGAATTCTGACTGCGTTCAGTGGGACTCCCCAGAAGTGCCCACTGCACAGCACAGGGCAAGGACAAGGTCCCAAAGAAATGAATGCACACCGCCCAGGTCCTTCTGGTGCAAGCCATCCCTAAGTTCTCACTGGATTAGCCTGCCATTTTTGTGCCGCTGAGAAGCTTCCATAGAGGAAGCCTTGCTGCAAATAGAAATCAGCAGAGAAGCAAAGAACGGCAGCCTTCAGCAATCTCCTGGTCCAGAGTGGAACTGCCCCTGCCCACTTCTGACTGGACTGTGACAAGCTCCCAGCCTCTCCCGCTCTAACCCTTCCTGTCCAGGGCCGATGACCCTCCTTATGAGGAGCTTTTAACATGTCACTATTCTGCTCAAGGACCAAATGAGACTGCCTAGGCCCTAATGCACCAAATTCAAACTGCTCTTCCCAATCTATAAGGCACTTCACTGAGACGACCGACCCAACGTTACATCCACGCCCCCTTCTTCCCTACCTTCCCTCTTCCATCACTTGGACCCATTTCTTCACCAAGTCTCTTCCAACTCCTACCCCTGCGGGCACGTACACACACACACACACACACACACACACACACACGACATTTTCAATCATTAATTCAGTGAGAACTTACCATGTTCCAGGCATATTTGGTGCTCAGGGTGCGCCTGGGAACAAAACCGAGTGAATCTTTCCCTCGTAGAGCTTTCAGTCTAAAGTAGTTAACTCAGCCTCAGAGCTACTGACATTTGGGGCCAGATAATTCTTTGCTGTAGAGGACTGACCTGTGTTGAGTGGCATCCCTGGCCTGTACCCACTAGATGCCAGTAGCACTTCCCTTGCCCCAGTTGTGACAAGTAAAAATGTCTCCTGACATTGCCTCGGGAACAGATTGGCCTCAATTGAGAACCACTGATGTAGGGCAGCAGTTCTGAAACTGCTTGGGCATTTACAAATCACCTGGGGAGCTTGTTAAAAAGGCAGGTTACGGGGTTTCACCCCCAGAGTCTGGTTCTAGGGCCCAGAAATCTTTCTTTTTAATGGCCCTCCAGGCAAGTCTGATGCAGGCAGTCCCAGGACCTCTGCAGAGTAACACTCACCTAGGTTTCTAGACAGGAGACAGACCAATAATCACATGCAAGCCCGTACATTACAATTAAGATCTGTGCAGGAAATGAGACAAGTGAACAGGTGCTGTGGGTGCACAGATGAGGCAGCCAGGTTTGGGATCAGGGTGGCATCCCTGAAGAACTAACCAATGAGGAAGCCCAGTGTTGCAGGAGAGTAGGGGTCAGGCAGTGGGAAAAGTGAGAGCAGATGGTGCCACACCTGCATCCCAATACGTTTGCTTCTGCCCTCTTCCATTCTGGATGTGCATGTTGACCCCCCACCGATCCAAATCTTACCTTCCTTTAAGGACCCTCTCAAGTTCTACCTCCTCCAGGCAGCCTTCCCTAACTACTCCATTCCACTGATATATCCCTTCTTTATGCCTCCTGGAACAGTTTAACATTTAACTTCCTTACTGTCTCATCTGTGGCCATTTGTTTCCCCAAATAGACTCCAAGCCCCCTGAGCTCAAGAACCATATCGTATTCTTCTTTACAGTGCCTGCGGCACTTGAACACATACACATTTGGCTTGCTTGATTGGATTAACATGAGGCCCTGGAGTGAGGCCTGTGGGGTGGCATCTATGTGACTTAGGGGGTTAAGGTCTCTGTGTGGGGAGGACGGGATGGCTGGTGCAGCTGCTGAGCTCCAGGCAGCTAGCCCATCCACCCAAGACCAGGGAGGGCTAGCCAGAGCGAGCAGCTAGTAGCTGCGTTGGCTTTTGCCTTGGACACTGAGACCCTTCCCCGGTTGACAAGGCAGAAGGGATTCCAGCAGCCCCAGCAGCTTGGGGGAGGTGCCAGCAGGGGCCAGGAACCCAGAGCCATGCTGCTGAGGAGCAAGTGCCAAGGCAGCAGCAGGCAGGCCGCCCGCAGGGCTGCAGCAGGCCGTCGGGGCCACACGTCCTTGCACAGGGTCATCTCGGGGGGCGGCAGTAACCAAAGGAGCAGGCAGGCCTGGTGGGATCCAACAAGCCAGGAGACTCTGTGAACATGTCCTTTAAAGCCACCAGCACTGCGCAGAGCTCATCGGCTGCCGTCAACCAGGGAAGAACTCTTTCTGGGAACGTGAGGAGCAGTGACTGGCTGGAAACAAATGTCTGGGAAAACAGGCCTCATACTCGCCAGCTCTGGGGGGGACACACATGGCGGGGGAAATGTCCTCACTGCTTGGCCTTCCTGGAGTGAGCAAGGCACCCAGCAGCACTCCTCACCCTCCCACCACAGGATGCAGCCCCAGGGGGACAAATGACTGGTGTGGAGTCCATGGGATGGAACTCTTTTATTATCTGGTAGTTTAGAGAAGAAGGTGAGATGCTTATACAGCCAGGGAGGCATTGGGAGGAAAGGGTGGTGGGTACAGGGGACGCTGGTAGCAAAAGAGAGGAGAAGAGGGGGCTCTTTCCAAGACAGGCTCTGATATGGCTGCATCATATCTTTAGGGCAACCCTGCTCCCCGACACCAGGCAGAGTAACCCTAAGCGGTTCCCCACCGACAGCAGAGGCAGAGCAGAGAGAAGAAAGCGTTTGGCATCTCGGTGTATCTTTGGCACACACAGGGACTGAGGCTGGGCTCCAGTTCTTGAGTGACACCTCCTACTGCTCTTTTTCTTAATGGGGTTTCCTGGTGGATGGGGAGGAGGGGCTCCAACCAGGGAAGGGTTACTTCTGCTGCATCTCTGTCCTTTTGGGGTAAGGATGAGAGCTATCAGTTTCAGCAGGGATCAGGCTGTTTGTTTCACAGATCAAGTGGCTATGGAATTATAAGAATCCACTATCCCTGTCACTTCACCCGACGCTCCTGGGGAAAGGGTCCTCACAAAAGCTCAAGACTAGCGATTTAATTCTGTCCAGATTTGAACCCACCACCCCTGAAAGCCTGCCCTCCAACCAAACGGTCATAGATCCCTAGGTTTAAGGAACACCGATCCGATCCCTGCGACGGGTCTGGGAATCCAAATGGATTTAGCTTCAGTTTGACTGCTCCCAATTTCAACCTGTCCCCCATTTTTCATAGCAGAACAAAGTTGTAGGGCCCCTCCGACCGGCGCTGGGCAGTCCCTCTCCTCCGGTTTGGAGAGATGCGCTTCGGCGAGCCATGACCCAAGCCTAACGCGCAGGTGCTGGGGGTTAAGTGCAGACCCCACGGTCACTCACCCCGGGGACTGTCTGGCAGAAGCTGCGGCCGCCACCTAGGCGCTCGGCCGCCGGCTCCGCGCATCTCCACCCCCCGCTCGGACTTTACCTCTTGATGTAGTTCCTGCCGTACAGGATCTGTTGCAGCAAGGTCACCAAGGCGAAGGCGCAGATGAAGATGAAGAGCAAAGTTCGGTTCCCCAACAAATCCCGGTTTGCCGAGGGGTCCGCGTAGCGCATCCTGGCGGCGGCGCGGGCGCGGCGGGGCGCGGAGGGCACCCGGTGCGGAGGAGCCTGGCAATCACGCGCGGAGCTCCGAGGCCCCGTGGGGCGTGCGGCCGACCAGGAGTCTCATGTCACGGTCAGGCTGGCGGGGGACTTCGCGGGGTAAAGTTTCCAGCAGGCGCGGCCGGAGCAGGGGGTATTCGAGCGTCCCTGGTGGCGGGCAGGTGGGCCAGGCAGGGACGGCGTCAGGGAGCTCGGCCGCGGCTCCGGGCCTTCCCTCCCGATGCCTCTACCTCCCGGCGCCGGTGCCCAGCAGCCGCCTATTACCTCGAAGAGGGCCAAGGCCAGGTGCCCCCGAGCCGCGGGCGGCCCCTCCCGCCGAGGCGGCGGCCAATGGGGAGCAGAGCCCTGGCGCCGTCCTCCCGTGCGCCCGAGCGCGGCGCGCCCTGCCCCTCCGGCCAGGCTCCGGATCGCGGTCGCCCAGCGCGGGGTGCCCTGGCCGGGGTGGGCCAATCCGGTCCCCGGGCTCCCAGCCAGGGAGCGCGAAGGTTGGCCTTCAGTTCTGCGGAGGGGGAGGACAAAACCCCGGGACGATCTGGCTAAGGGCAGGCGGGCCGGGGAGTGGGGGAAGGGTGGAGCGTAAAACGCCGGGTTTGAATCGTGCAATGAAAAAGGGTGCGGGAAGGGGAAGCCGCGGCTGCGGAGCTGGGCTTGCTGGAGGGGAGCATTTGCATGCGGCGCGCAGGGCACTGAGTCACCGCCGTGGCCGCTTCTTCGCGATCTCTTGGAGCTTTCTCCGGAGAAAGCAGAGCAAGGTCAGCCGGGCAGCCCTTCAAGGACGGCGCGCGCGGCTCCTGCATGCTGATGGCCTGCGGGACTGCCGCCGTGCCCCGGGCGCCCAGCTCCTGAAAGGAGGGGACTCAGGACCTCCCGCCCCCTCCGCAGGCCTCTTCGCCCTCCCCCACAGCAGCGCTGTTCGTCAAAGACCCTGTTGTCACTGAGACACTGGGACCTTGTCTCACCCTAGGAAGCACTCGTAAATCATAGATAGGGCAGCCGGTCGCCTTTGGGCACCTCGGTCCCCAAATGCTTTAGTAAGTCACTAAGTCCGGAAAGGCTTGTGCTTCAAAGAGCATGCCAGGGAAAATAAACACGGAAATGCAAGGCGAAGGGTGCCTCTTCAAAAACCCTTATCACAACTGAGCCTCAGCCCTGTCATCCGGACGCCGTAGTGGCTCCCGGCGCCTGCGAGTCACGTGCCCGCAGCATACACTGGACAACTCCAGGGCGTCCCTTCCCCGGCGCCTCCAGCCACTTGGGGAGGCTCTAGAATTCAGCTCCAGACTTGACCGAAACTCAGACCGCGGCAAGAGAAAGAATTTTGGGGAGGAGGCGGGGGAAGTGCCCAGACTCCAAAACCCTCAACGTTGGCGTTTAGTAGTTTCTTCTTTGGACTGGAAAGGTCGAGGAAAACACGGTAAAACCTCATGATTTTTCAACCAGTCATTTGGAATTTGTGTTAATTTACCCAAGCAAGGTGGAAGTGGCTTCTGTGCTATCTGTAAAGAGTTCATGTATCAAATAAATATTATCAGCAAAGTCGCAGGTAGGCTTTTTAGCCAATTAAAGAAATAACTCAAATATTCAGAGGGTCCATCATTATAATAATCTCTGCATTGCTTTGGTAGTTTATACATCACAAAGTACTTGCTCTCACATATAGTAATGAATTTGAGCCTGTCGCCTCTTACTAACCCATTTTGCGGTTGAAAGGACTGAAGCTCTAGTTGCCCAAAGTAATTCAATTGGCAGGAAGCCTTTTAGAATCTGAGGCTTAGCTCCTTCTCCCATACTTACAGGAAGACCTGGCTTCTTGGGTGTGGGACCTGCCTTCACTCTCCACCACCCCCAACCCCCGGGGGGAATTCTTAATAATGTTTCAACAAGGCCATCTCACTTTACACCAGGCCACCCATCCTGCACAGGTGCGGGCTGGCAGAGTACTAATTTTTAATCTAGATGGTCCTCAGTGTGCAGAATTCAACGAGGTTCTATTGTCATCACTCCAGGCCAGGTGCTCTCTTGTTTCATGGCTTTCCCCGGCCATTCTCCACCTGCATAAGGAACCTACCCTGAGAGTTGTCTTTGGATGCATGCATCCTTGTAAAAACAAAACAATCTATCTTAAAGTAATAAATCTAAATTATTCTAAAAAACATTTTAGTGGAAGTATAACATGTTTACAGCCAAGTACATAAATCATGACTGTTCCGGTTACTGAGTTTTCACAAGCTGAACCTTCCCATGTAGCCAGCACTCTGATTAGCAAATAGAATGTTATCAGCTCCCCCAGATCCAACTCATGCGTCTTTCCGCTACTATCTCCTCAAGAGAAATCACTATCCTGACTCCTAACCAAAGATTAGTATTTCCTGTTTTTGTATTTTATATTAATGGAATCATACATTATGTATTCTTTTGTGTCTGTCTTCTTTTTTGCTCAACATTGTGGGATTTGTCCATGTTGTGGTGTGTGGTAGGCAAAATCTAAGATGACCCCCAAGATTCCCTGCCCCCTGGTGTACACACACCTTCTCCATTACGTGTAGATGTAATTAATTAAGATACAAGGAAGGTCCCAAATCAGTTGATTTTAAGAAGGGAGATTATCCATGGTGGGCCTGACCTAATCAGATGAGCCCTTAGAAGGGTCTAGGCTCTTCCTGGGTGAAAGAGGGATTTGACTTGAGGAAAAGTTTTCCTTGTTGGCTTGAAGATAAAGGGAGCCACATTGCAAGGGACGGGGATGGCCTCTAGGTGCCAAGACTGGCTCCTGGCTGAAGGCCAGCAAAGAAATGGGGGACCTCCATCCTCCAGGCACCAAGGGACTGAATTTTGCCCACAAGTTGAATGAGCTTGGAAGAGCACCCTGTGCTCCACCTTGATTTCAGCCTGTGAAGCCCTCAGCAGAGAACGAGCTACACTGTGCCCAGGCTTAAGACCTACAGAACTGGGAGCTAATAAATGTGTGTTGTTTTAAGTCACATTTGTGATCATTTGTTTCACAGAAATAGAAAACTGATACTCTGCACATAGTTATAGTGTGTTTGATCTTATTGCTGTATAATATGCCATTGTGTGACTATATCACAGCTTATTTATCCATTCTACTCTTGGTAGATATCTGGGTTGTTGCTGCATGACCCTTCCAGTGTCCTTTTGTGAATGCAGTCATGCATTTCTGCTGCTATCTGTATTTCAGGGTGAAATTGGTCGGCCATAGAGTGTGCATATGTTCAACTTTACAGACTACTGCAGCACAGTTTCCCAAAGAGATAAATGATTTTTAAAAGCTCTTTTATTCAGACTTGCCACGACCTAATAAGGAATTGGCCCCACCCTAGCTGACTTTAACATTAGCTGGCTAATCTCAATAGCAAAAAGCCCACCAAGCTAAGAGCCAAAATAACTGAGGGAAAAGAATCATTCCAAACCCTGGGTACTTACTCTCCTCCATGGCCTGGTCACCTGCATGAATTGGCCGTGAGCACGATTGATGCTGACAGCAGCCCCTTTTACAACTTTGGGGCAACACTATATCTGTGCTGTATTTAGACCACTTGATACCCTGTAAATGACCAGCAATAGTTTATTGTGCCTCTGCTGACACTGCCCTTCGAATCCTAAAGGAATTTTAAACCCATCTTCCTCTCAAGCCAAAGACATATCTTTAACACACGTGCACGTAACTGACAAACCCCTGCGCTGGAGTCAGGGACTGAAAATCTTCAGACGGAAAAGTCTGAGGCCCCTGTCATTGCTATCGATGTGAATCTACGTTCCATTTTAAGTTGGATTTATATTCTGATTATAGAATTGCAGCAAACACTCAAAAGGCCTTGCAAACGAGAGTAGATACATGGATAACTGATTGCCCCACCAGGCACAGTGAACACTATTTTTAAGCATCCTAATTGCCGAGAATGGGGCCAGCTGCATCATTGTTTAAAACACACACTCACACGCAATTAAGCCAAGAACAAATGTCAACACTGGCACATTCCGCTAAATTACTGATAACTGATGGGCATTACTCATGCTGTGAGCCTTGTCTCCAACATAGTTTAGAAACTTGATTTAAAATAAAAAAAAAAAGAACTTATAGAGGTTTCTACTGGTTTAAGAAAGATGGTTTTTATGTCATACTGCACAACTGCAAACTGCCAGATTATGTAAGTGACATTCTATGCATGTGTTTAAGGAGATTGTGATAAGTACATGCTGTCTTGTCCCTCTTTACATCTGTGTTACAAGCAAAGGCTTCAAGAGGCTGATTCCTGGCTTTTGGACAGTGTCTGTGATGAGGGTGTTTTGCTGCCAGGTGAGCAGAAATGCATCGCAATCCAGAGAGCCAGGGTTTGCCTCTGCATCGTCCACTGTAGACACTCATCTCCCCCTCACCAATCTTATTTTTAATAAATTATTTTTATTATATGTAATGGAACTATAATTTAAACTCCTTGTTCAGGTCCCTTATGAAGTAAGAGTTGTGTTCTAAATAATTGATGACCAATAACAAAGAATCCTGAACATGGTTATGAAATCACCTTTTGACCTTCACACCTCCAACCTGAGAAACATCCTCCTCCTGTCTCCCTATCACTCCCAGGTATCCCGCCCCATGCATTTACCCCAACTTATCCAGTTGGTTTCAAAAGATGAGGATGACATCATCATCATCATCATCATCATCATCACGATCATTTTTATTAGTCCCTAAACCAACCAATGCCTCACAGAAGACAAAGACTCACTTCCACCTTGGGTACGTCATATTCCCACAGAGAGCCAGGAACAGCTTCGCTGTGTGCAATAAGGTCACTCTGACCACATTTAATAACACGATGGCCAAAAGGGAATTTGCATCTCCTCTGCTCCCCTTAGAGGCTGAGCCCTGGAGTGAAAAGCCTGCGGGCAGGCACTGCCCTTTGAGGAAGAGCACTGATAAGTTCTGTTGAGCGGCTTTCATTGCAGGCCCGTAGACATGCTTTGTTGATGGTCTGTATAATGCTGAAACTTTCAAAAGAATATCCTATAACTACAGCTGCTTAAAAATGTTTAAGTTCCCTGGGTGCCTGAGAAAAGAAAGGAGTTGAGCGTTCCTCTCTGATTGTCCACTTCCAAACGCCCAAGGCCGACTCACACCCCTAACGCCATGGCCACAGCATGTGCCAGTTAATCACCATCCTAAGTTCTCAAAGCTCCTTAAAGGAATCTACAGTCCAGTGAGGATGGCGGACAGACAGGACGCTCGCGGGGGCCACGTTTGCCTCGAGCCCATATTGGGGGCCAGGCTGGGGTGCTGGGGGTTGCCGAGGAGAAATGCCAAGGCAGGTTTCCAGAGGAAGCAGTGTTTGCCCCGAAATGTGAAGGGTGAGAAGTTAGCCAGGTGGGAAAGCGGGACGAGGTGCTCTAGGCAGACCGAGCAAAGCAGGAAAGGCCAGCAGCGGGCCACGGCTGGGGAGATGAGGCTTGTGGGAGGGCAGGAGCCAGCACGTGGGGAGTTTGGATTTGATCCACGGAATCATTGCGAGATTTTAAGCAGGGGAGTGATCTGATCAGATTAGCATTTTAGATAAATCAGTCTGCAGGCCTGTGGAGAACAGTTTGAGGGAACAATGCCTGGAAAGACGTGGATGTGACTGCTAATCTTTCTTCCCTGACAGCATCAGACCCCCCACCCCCACTCCACTGGCAGGCAGCCCCACCACTGATCTCATTATTGTACCAACTTGAGAATTAATTCACTGCCTCCTTCCAGGGGAGCAGGAAAGGAATAGTGATTACTGCTTTGGTAAAAGCTGTCTCTGTATTAAGTGCCTCATCATTCAATTCATTTGAGATTCATGGAAATAGTTAAACATGGTTATGTTGGCTGGTCCACTGCAAAACGCTGGCATTTTGTACCTTTGGCAGAGTTTGTCTTTGGTGCCCCCTTTGGCCACTTTCTGGGATCCCTTCTGCTCCACAGGTTCCTGGTGCAATGACATTCTCTTCCCCCTCCCTTTTAAAAGCCCTGCTCTAGGGAAAGACTCTGATAGCCTTCATTTAAATCCTAGTGCTCCTAGGGGAGCAGATGTAGCTCAGTGGTTGAGCACCTGCTTCCCACGTACGAGGGCCTGGGTCAAATCCCCGGTATCTCCTAAAAATAATAATAAAACCTAGTACTCCTGATGGAGAGAACTTTCATCTGAATTATCATTACGTCAATAGAATTGCACTCGGAGCACTGAGGCCAGCGCTCAACCACTGAGCCACATTGGCTTCCCTGAATTGGTTTTTTCGTTTGTTTGCTTGTTGCTTGTTTTTGTTTTCTTAGGCGGCACCAGGGACCGAACCCATGACCTCCCATATAGGAAGCAGGCGCTCAACTGCTTGAGCCACATCTGCTCCCTAGAGTGACTATCATCTTAACCGCATCATCTTAACCACATCTGCAAACGTTTTCAACACAGTCTAGTGGGGAGTGGTTTTCTGAAGGAACAAATATGTGATTGTACATTAGAAATTAGATGAAATGTGGCTCATTTTACAGAAAATTTCTTGTTACCCAACTATGCCAACAGTTATTTAAGAAAAACTACAAAAAGATTGATGTATTGAGCCTGAACAGCCTAAAAACAGTTAGTTGTCCCTAAGTATGTTATCAAAATGACAGCAGTTCACCAATATAGCCTGGCTATGTCATGGGTTTGCCCAGACTGTCATTACGTATAGGCTACATGGATAGTAGCATTTACCAGGGATCAGCAAACTTTTTCTGGAAGGGCCAGATAATAAATATTGTAGCTTTGTTGCATCTACTCAACTCTGCCATTGTAGCATGAAAGCATAGATAATATGGAAAGGAATTGGCTGGGGGCGGGGCGTTGAGTTTGCTGACCCCTGGTCTATACTACATAATATGCAGCGCTCCATGCAAAAAGTCCTGTCCCACTGACCTAAAGAGTCGCTGTAAAAGGTATTCTCTTATGTCCAGAGAGGCCTGATAAATTATAACATGTTAATTCATTTTCCACTGTCAGCACATTAGCACAGATTCACTTGTCCCTGAGGTGCAGCCTGGAGATCCTAGGATGACATGTCTGTGCATAAACTGCCCTCTGACTTTGGCCTGCTGTCTCATAAAGGTCTGCCTGGTCACCAGGGACAACTAAGCATGAATATGGGTTCCTGGATGAGTCTCCATCCCCACTCCATGCCCTGAAGTTCAGCATGTCAGTTAAGATCTTTTGACTAACGTAACAAGAACCATAGAGAAATTTGTTATCTCACATATCAAGAAATCTAGAGGTAAAGTGGATTCCACAATTGGCTCATCAGAATTTCTAGGACCCAGGTTCTTTCCATCCCCAGCTCTGCCATCTATAATATAGGCTTCTTGCTAAGACTGACTTTCTCTTCCCCTATGGACACCCGAGTACTCCAGGAACCCAGGACAGTCTGCAGCCTCCTACGACTCTCCAGCAACCTCACTGAACCTGAGACCAGGATCTGTCCCCTTCACTCTCTTCCCACCCAAAATTTACCTGTCTCATGTGTTACTATCTCATCTCCTTAATGCGTGACTGAAGCTAACATGAGGAAGTATGGGAAAGTGGAAAGAACACAGTCCTCAAAATAGAAACCTGAATTCTAGGTCTGGCTCTGCCACTAGCTGGCTGTCTGAATTTAGGCTTTATTAACCTATCGGCACCCTTGGATTTTACGCCTATAAAATAGCTGTGGTTTTTTAAACTTTTTCCAGCAACAAAATCCTGGATTTAAAGCAAAAGGGCACCCTGTGTCCCCTTCCTTCTCTTTCCCCCCTTCACTCCCTAAATGGCAGCTCCTAAGGCACCCTCACAGAATGCAAGGGCTTGCTGGAGCACAGCGTGAAAACCATTGGGCTAAATGACACCCTAACCTAAAGGTCCCATTCATCTTGCAAATTTTCTAACTCAGTCTCTAAATCAAAGATAAATGGTTTTATGCTAATGTAAGAGGTAGCATAATATAGTGCCCTTACCTAGAATCACTTGCATTTGAGAAGCAATCCTGATAGCTGCATAATCTTACAAATTAATATGTAAAGATGGAATTTCAGTCACCACATAGGTGAAAGAGGTAGTTGGGAGTCTCCCTGAATCCTCTAAAGTCAAACCACTTGGGTCATGTAGGGCCTAATCTCTTGAAATGGTTAATGGCATTAGTCAGGGTGGTGAGTGACTCCTTGACTTCCCAATGTTGGGTCCAAGCAAAGCCTATGTTTCCATCAGATCCTTGGTTAACAATAAGGCACAAGGAGGGCAAGGAAAAGTTATTGTTCTTTCATGGGAGGTGAGTATACTAGTTAGAATCAGGCAGCTGTGAGGAAAAGAAGTCCCCAAGGTGACAAGATTTAATACAGATATAGATCCTTTTTCTCTGCTATATAATAGGAATTAAGAGGTAAGCAATCCTAGGCTAGTAGAATTGCTCCATTCTGAAAAGTATTTGAAGATCCAGGCTCCTTCTGGCTCATTACCCTGATATATATCACAAGCATTTAGTCCTTGTCCTCATGTTCCAAGGTGGACACTAAACCTCCAGCCATCACATCCAAAGTCCAGTTGACAAGGACAAGATGGAAGAAGAGCTAAAGAAAGGTGGGCCTTACTCCCTTTAAGAACATTCCCAGAAGTCTCACATAACACTTCTGCTCACATCTCATTGGCTAACCTGAGTCATGTAATCAACCTAGATGCAAAGGAGGTTGAAGAAAATGGCCTTCTAGTTGGGCAGGGGAAGGAAGGAAGGGAGGAGGATATATGACCAATGGTGGGTTCCAGGCCAGGAACTAGTTAGCCTAGAGGAAGCGTCAGCAATTGCCAGAATTTCAGTTCTAGAATCTGTATATTGACCAAGACTCTTAAGAATTTTACCAGGAGGTTTTCAGATTCTTAATCATAACTTTGAAAGCCATTTGAATAGATGCAAATGGGAGCTGTTTAATAGAGAGTAGTGCTTTAAAAATGCACTTGGACTCAATAACTCTATGCTACAAAATTCTCATCTTTCATTTTAACCTTTTTTAAAAGGATAAGAAATGTACAGAAAGTGCCCAAACCATAGTGTACAGCTCCGTGAATTATCACACGGTAAAGACACCCAGGAAACCACCATGAAGGAAAAAAAGAAAAAGAAACCACCAGCCCCAAGAGCTTCCTCCCAACCTCATGTGTCCATCTTGAATCCTTTCCTTTTCTCCACTTCTCTTCCCGACTCTGTCCTAGCCCCTTCTTCTCCTCTACTCACCTCACCTCCCAGGCCTCCCAGGTACTCCAGCCAGGGGTACAGCTTTGAGACTGTTGAGCCTGCTAGCACCATGGCAACAGGGTGAACTTTGGAGCCAAACTTACCAAGATCTAGACCTCGGCTTCTCTACTCACTAACTTTGTGAAACCGGGCAAGAAACGCAACCTCTCCAATCCCCGCAAGCACTGTCCTGAGGGGCCAGCCCGATGGGCCTCTCCTTGCTTGGCACCTGGGATTACTGGCACCACACTCTTGCTTATATTCTTTTGCTTGGGTCTTTTAAAGACCTTGTGAGGAAATATCCATTCTTTCCAATTCACAGATTGACACTTTGCTGCCCCAGGGAGGGAAAATGACCTGCCCAGCAGCACACAGTGGGTCTGCAGCCAGGTGAAGACTAGACCCTGGGCACCGAGGTGAGGTCCACCTGGAACCCAGGAGGGAAGTCAGACCTGCGCATGGTCCCATGGCCAGCCAGACACTTATTTTGCCCAGGTTCATGGTCATCCTCACCAATACTTATCCCAGCCTCGTCAGAATGCTTCCTAAACAGACACACAAATGCCAACCTTATGACATTTGCTAATAAAAACAAACTCCTTCAGCAGGATTGCGTTCTAGTGGTCTGTAATGATAACTGCAGGCGTAAGTGAGTAGATTAAGTGTGTGGGACTCTCCAGGACTGCACAGGATGTGAGGAAGTCAGGGCCAGAGGCTGTGTCTGCAGCCAGGCAGCCCCGACAGGGTGTCAAGCTGGCAGGCAGGGCACCAGGCAGGACGAGGAGGGCAGTGAGCCACTCCATGTCAGGCCCCACCCTGGGTCTGTCGGCAGAGCTCAGGTGGTTCGTGTCATCATCCAACAAATGCAATAGGATGCTGACCTGGTAGAGGTGCTGGGTCATATATGGGCATGTGTAGTTATGTGGTTCGGAGGAAAACCCTTCACCCCTTCCCAAAAAAGCTCAGACATTTATTTAGAAGGAGTCAGGCCTTTCCTTCCATTAGGAACATAAGACTGCCAAGCAAATACCTCTAGGAGAGGAGACCTAGGGGTACATCTAGAGTGAGGTATAGTTGACCAGGGTCAGAGCCTTCCTCAAGAGGGGGTTTAACTGAAGGAAGGGAGGCCCAGGTCTGTGGTTTCTCCTTGTCCACTGTGGTAGCCTCTCCTGTCACCTGCCCTCCCCAGCATGTCCCCCACAAAGCTCTCGGAAATAGCACTATTGGATACTTGCTGGGCGCTGGGCACTCTTCCAAGTGCTTCCCTGGGTTTCCTTTGTTTAACCCTCACTATCCTGTGAGAGAGGAAGTATTCTTATGCACATGCCCAGGAGGAAACTGAGGCCCAAAGTGCCACACTAGGAGGAGGTGGAAATGGGACCTGAACCCAGGCCATCAGGTTCTAGAGCCCAGGCCCTCTGCTTCCCTTGAAATCTGCCTTGCCCTCCAGGATCCTGGCTCCTTGGAGGCCTGTGTGGTCTTCCAAGCCCTCTGCATCACAGGGCCCAGCAGCAGGGTCGGCGCACGCCTGGGTGGCCGGATCACAGCCCCCTTGTGCCCTTCCAAGACTTCCATGGCCCAGCTGTGCCACCTCTCCTCACCCTGGTCCACTTACTCAATGCCTGATCCCATGGCTGGCTATCTTCCCCTCCACCTCACCTCCTGCCACCGTCTAGAAGAGGCAGCTGCCGCCGGCCTCACAGGCCCTTATCTCCTCCGTGCCTGCACTCTTCTCCCGCCACCCGGCGGACCCAGGGTGGTGAAAGGCAGAAGCGTGGGGTGGTTAAGAGCTTGGGCCCCAGAGACACACTGCCTGGGCCCTGATGCCAGCTCAGCCAGTTACCAGTTTTGTCCCCTCAGATAAGTTTCCTGAGCTCTCCAAGCCTCGGTTTCATTTGCCTATAAAATAGGCTAATAAAAGAAACTACCTTATTCACCATTGCCAAAAGTTGGAAGCAACCCAGGTGTCCATCAACAGATGAATGGATAAA
>JAQZBX010064740.1:0-16438 GCA_029593785.1 Cabassous unicinctus | reverse complement strand
CAATTATCAATGATAAATCTAAAAGATGGAATGAATTAATTATAACTTCATTTCAATATAATTTTGCATTGCTCATGGAGGAAAAATAAAAGCAGTGTGTCCTTGGCTGTGGAAAGAGGCACACTGAATTAAGAAAATGAGGAAAAAATTGTAAGAAGGGAAGAAGCATATATTATTTCAGTTAATTATAGATAAGACCTTCATTAAAATTACATGCATAATAAGTGAAAAATTTTAAAAGATAAATTTGTGGTCAGCCATGAAAGCCATCATGCAAAACTCTTTAGACTTGCTTTAAATAAGCAAAAAAATGGTTTGGGGATATGAAGATAGGAAAACAGCAATTGAACAACTTGAAAGTCTTGGCTCAGACCAACTTCACCTCAGAGTTTTATCAATGAATTCAGAGATGGTTTCCTAACACTCCTGGACTATCCTACCTCTATGATTTTGGAGGCATCACAGGATTGGGTGCCATTGTTTAAAATTTTACTTGTTGATATTTTAACCAGTTTAAATTATACCTGGCTCCCAAAATCTGTCTCTAGTACCATTCTTCTCTTTTCTTCCCCAATGAAAATCTAGCTCTATCTCTATGAGCTTATATTTCTGTGATCCTAATTAAATAAGCCTTGATTTAACAAATTAATCATAAATTATATATTATTCTTATATTATGAAATAATTATTTAGACAGGTTTTAATTTTTCTTATTTTTCTTTATGCACTCATTTTCTTGTGAGGTACCTGGGACTATATGTCTTGTTCTCTTTAACATACAAATCTTGACCCATGATGCAGTGAGTTTCACCCAATACAATTAGGCTAGAACTGGGACAGAACATCGCGAGCTTGCCACTCTACCTAGCATCAAAACTGCATGTCAACTGACATCTAATGTTCCTGTCCTTATAGCAATATCAATTTTGGTAAAGTTCATGGTGGGACAAATATCAAAGCACATAACTAGATATGTAATGAATAATTGTGAAGGGAGGAAAGGCCAGAGATTCAAAGAAGTCAAAGTAGAGTGATTTGAGCATAAATTGGGAAAGGTGGAAGGTAGAAGTGTCATAGAATAGGACCCAGAAAGACACACAGAGGGAAGGGGAGAAAGAGTGTTAGCAAGGGTTATTTAATGAAGAGTTCATCACAGAGTTCAGGTCCTTTCCTCCTGATGCTCTGCACTATCACTTACCACCCAAAAAGAGAAGGAAGGTGGTTATGGGTTATGAACAATGGTTACCATGGGTCTTGAAAGCCCAGGACAATAGCTCAGAAGTGTAGCTGTATCTTAAACCCTGCCCCGGAAACATTGCCACTAACCTTAAACTCTTCAAGTAAGGGGACTCCCAAAAGTAATACATCTTTGAGGCAAGCCTCAAAATGATGTTGTAGTTATTATCCCCTTCTGTGAAGACTGATGAAGCTTTGTAGTATTGCATTATGTCCAGGGAATACTTAGGAATCCTAGAGCACTACAACCTTCATTCTGGAAATGCTCTCCAGGAGTACCATCATTTTTCACAAGGCAAACTGATTAAGGTGTCCATCATATCATTCATCTGGAGGTAATGTGAATAAAAGATTTCAGATGGACTGAAAAACATAACTCTCAGTGCAAATAAATGACTTCCAATAAGGTATATTTCTCATATCTGAAACTTTAATTTACTTAAAAGTTGAATCATATGAAATCGAGATAAAATATACAAATTATATTTCATTTTGCTTTATCAATACTATGTATAGCAGAAAGTTAAGAGGATAAGGATAAGAGGAGTAGGGGCTATAAGAGAGAAGAGATTCTTGCTGTAGTCCCAAATCACATGGACCTTCCCCAAAGTACTGGGTTAGACAAAGCATGAGGTTTCATGGCATGAGAGAGCTGTAGTGAAGAATAGGAAAAAATTCTCCATATGGTTCCAGAAAAATCTTTAATGGAAAAAAGTATTCTATCTGACATAGAAATGCCACTGAGGCCAGCTCTCTTTCTAGTTTCTCTTTTAGAGAAACATGAGTTAAAAGGTTCACTTTTAACTGCATTGGATATTTATAGTAATACTCAAATATGTTTACAATGCTTAAGGAAAGCTTCCAGCTTCTGGATCTCCAAGGATATCTTTGTTCCCAACCCAGTCCCAAAGGACCACCCACACAGAGAGTCAGAGGTCAAAACAAATTATGCAGGCAATTATTTAAATTGCAACTAGCTCTGAATTGTGGATGTGGAAAGACCATTATTTTCTATTTATGATTTGTTCAAACCTATTGCTTCTAGAGTCAGGGGAAATTTGATAACAGATAAAGTTAGATATAGGTAAAATGTATGTGGTAGAAATGAGCCCTGGCTCTACAACCCATCTGCTGTGAATGAAAATTTTATTTTCAATTTCCTATTTTGTAAAATTTTACTGGTAATACTAATTATTTATTGTAACATCATTAATAATGATTCTCTATGCTTTTCAATCATTAGAGAAAGAAGAAAAGGTTTTTTCTTTAAAAGGTAAAAGAATTATTGAATACTTAACTTTCTAATTTATTTTTATTTTTAAAGATAGGCCTATGAGTGTGTGCACTTTGACTCACTGGGTAAAAAAGTAAGAGTTTTGATTTCATAAGTGGTTGCAAGCAATAAAACATGGGACAGATTATATTATGCAATTAATTTCCAATTTAGAAGGCCATATTACTACTCTAACTCTGAAACAAGAATTACCTTTGGCAAGCTATAAGTAGGTACCATCAATGAGGATGAAGAAAAAAAGATTGGGGTGATGGTGTGAGATACAGGTACATTCTACCATTCTTTGAAACTTTAATGAAGGGTCTAGCAGCAACCATCAGAAATAATAGTTGCAAAAGAAATTTTTTTGGAAAAAATTTCACCACAATTACATGGCATTCTATGTTAAAAGTGGACTGTGAGAATCTTGAGGAATGCTTTTGCTAAATTCTTTAAAATGTGTGAGCATCATGTTCTCTGTAAATTAAAGAGGAATGAAAAGGCTTAGCTTTATAAAGTTGCTAAATGAATAATGTAAATAATATATAAAAAGAAAGAATTATTGACTCAAAAAAGTACATAAAAATTTGAATGTTTATATTAATTCTTCTTAACTATTTGCATTTGAAGATGAGAGGAGTATAACTTACCTAATGTCAAACAGTTATATAGTAACTGACCTGAGTTTATAATTCAAATCTCTTCAAAACAAGTGTAAAACTTTTCTTTTTTATAAAACTGTACAGTAATGTAACATGCTCCCTTGGACTGAGAAGTAAGAACAGCCAATAAATGAGGCCCCACAACAGAATTTAGAGTTGAAAGATATTAAACTAGTTCACAGCTATGAGTGATAATCCTGCTTCCCAGGTCTGATGGCAAAATCTGTAAGAGTATACTGTACTAGATCATTGAACTCTCCAGTGTCAATAAGCTGACTCAATGATTCCTTGGGTTTCTTAGAGCACCAAGGTTAACTGACCATGAATGCTCATTAATTTTTCATTGTAGAATGAATCACTGGATTTTCTAACTGTAATCTCGGGTTTGCCAAAGCAATGTTGGGGTTTTATTGAAAGAAATTTTACTATTCTTATATATTCTATGCCCTATATTAGACACCATCCATATAAATATTTACCTCACTGAAATGAAATTTTCAGTGAATGTTCAGAAATAATGGCCAGATTGAACCATGTAAGATGGTTAGTGTTGTGTGTATATAAATATTCAGGACCAAAATATATGATAAACACAATAAAGCTTTTCACCTTCCTACTGCACTATTGTTTCTCAGAACACATAAAACAACTATATATGAAATAAGCAAGATTACAAAGCATAAAATTCATATGCACACATCTAGTAAATTTATCATACAAGTGTCTGTCCAGGCATATTACAACAAGGGCAGCAAGTCATAGAAAGAGTGATCAATTACACTGGGGCCAAAGAAGGTCAATGTCACAACTTTGGTAATTGTTATCAGTAACATCTTGAGAAGAACAGTGGACTGAACTCATTGGTTCTGCACTATACTCTTGCATGTTGTGTTAAACCCAAGAATGAATTCTGTGGCAGTTTGATATTGTTTATGAATTCCTAAAATAGATAATGGATTATACTTGTAAACTGGTCTGACCCTCAGGGCATATGAGATTATATTGGATTCAGAGGTTTCATAGTTACTTGACTAAATGATGATTAAGGCTTTGATTAGGCCATGTCAGCAGGACTTTTCATCCCTGATCCCTTGGTGGGTGGGCACTCACAGAGAAACCACATACAGAGAAGTGAATTTGGAGTTTTTGAGCTGGAGCCCAGGAAGTAGGCACACAGAGCAGCAGATATGGAAGAGGCCCTGGGAAGAGAGACAAGCTGTTTGCCTGATAATCTGCAGTTGGCCATGTGGAGAGAACAAAGCAGCTGATCCCAGATACAAGCAAGCCCTTGGAAAAGAGGAACCCAGAAAGCCTGAACCCTGGCAGATATCAGCAGCCATCTTGCTCCAACATGTGGCAATAGATATTGGTGAGGGAAGTAAATTACACTTTATGGCCTCATAACTGTAAGCTTCTACCCCAAATAAATACCCTTTATGAAAACCAACCAACTTCTGGTATTTTGCATCAGCACCCCTTTGGTTGACTCATACAAATTCACTCATACTTTTGTTTTCTGATGTATCAGCAGCTGTAGTTGTAATGCAGCTGAAAAAGATTTAATATGCAGAGAGAAGAATAGAAGTGTCATCTTGGAAAAATCAGTGCTGTGAAACCTGAAGAACACTATTCCAACACACATAAGCACAACTAATTTTTAATATAATGAACTTTATTTTTAAATTATAGAAAAGTTACATCAAAACTTTGAGGGATTCCCATGTAGCCTCCCCCCTGTCCCATATTATACCCTGTTTGTTTTCTTTTAAATAGAGCTGTGCAATGTATTATGATGTGTCTGTACAAGCCACTCATTAAAAAACGCACATTTAAAAAATGACTTGCTTGTAGTAAGGCCTAACCTACCTACAGTAATAATCTAAAAAGTAAAATGGTCATTTTGAGATTTATCAGTACTTCACGCATCTAACAAATACTGAAGGAGGCAACTACCACTTTTATAACTTCTTTAAAGCCAAAAACTTAAGCACAAATCAGAATTAAGAGAAACTTCAGAATGTTCACCTTTGCATGCATGTTTGGTTGAAATTTCAAAGATTCTACATAAAACAAAACCTCAATTTTGAATCAAAATATATATTAAAAACATTTAAGCCTTGTGACTAAATTACTCTACAGAAGCAAGGAAAACAAAGTGAATAGTAACAGCAGTATATTTCTAGGAGAGAAAGCAATCACTTATTTCCTTTCTCATAAAACAAAAGTCAATGTGTCAACATTTTAATAACACTGACCAAGTTATATAGTATTCAAGAATTTTCTTTCCAAGTTGTGTCTTTATAATGTATCCATCCATATATTTGGATTAAATTAAATTTATACATCAAAAATATTTTGCTCAGAATTCTAATCTTCTTAAGTATAAACCATCACCTATCAAAGCATGGTTCAAATACTGTAGAAAAATGCTACCATTTACATTTATATGCTTCATCAGAAAAACTTTTCTTACAAACAGTTTTGCCCTATTTCTCCAGATTAAATGTCCTTTAGTTTAAAACTTTAAATGATAATCAAAAAAGACAGATTGAAATAATTCATTTTCTGCATTTTCCTTTACTGGGCCTTGATAAAAACAGAGCCATCTGGTGTTGAATCACCATCTTCCTTTACACAGTCTCTACATTTCCAGAAGCAGACACAATAACCATTGTTTTATTTGTTGAGGCTGTCTAATGTTTCTCAGCAATAGCTGCCCAAGCAGCAACAATCTCATCACTTTCAAAATCGTAGTCAGGAATTAACTTTGGTGAGAAATCTCTTACTTCTGCTTATGATTCATTCTTTTTAATCCTCTGTGCCACATTCTGCTCCTCCTGGAATATTCTTGCCTAAGAAAGGTCTTCTTTCCATATTTCAGGGTGCATTGGATAGATGTGAAGGGCTACATGAAAACTTCAAATTGCTTCTCCATTTTGTCCTTTGGCTCTCTGTTGTCATATTGTTCTATTGCCTGTCTTCTTATCCTTTTGTTTATCCTTCTTAATAATCTGCATTTCTAAGCCTTTCTGAAAATTCCTCACCCTTGTTTTTTTTCCTTTCAGGATGCAGCACCTCCTTTAGTATCTCTTGCAAATCTGGTCTTTTAGTAACATATTCTATCAGTTTTTGTTTTTCTGTGAAGACTTTGAACTCTCCCACATTTTTGAAGGACAGCTTTGCAGGATAGAGAATTTTTGGCTGGCAGTTTTTCTCTTTAAGTACCTTGAATTCTTCATACCAGGTTCTTTGCTCCTCCATGGTTTCTGATGATAAGTCAGCACTTAAAGTTACTGAGATTCCCTTGTATGTGATGCTTTGCATTCCTCTTGATGCTTTTAAAATCCTCTTTTTATCTATGATATTTGCCATTCTGAATTTTAGGTGTCTTGGGGTAGGTCTATTCGGATTTATACTGATTGAGGTGCATTGTCCTTCTTGGGCATTGATATTTAGGTTCTTCATAAGGGTTGGGAAGTTTTTGGTCAGTATTTCCTCAAACATTCTTTCTGCCTCTTTTCCATTCTCTTTTTCTTCTGGGACACCAATCATGTGAATGTTTGTGTTTTGCATTGTCATTCAATTCCCTGAAATTCCATTCCATTTTTTTTCCATTCTCTTCTCTTTCTGTCCTCCTGTCTTTTCCAGGTTAGATGTTCTATATTTGGAATCATTAATTCTGTCTTCAATCATTTCATATCTGCTCTTAAGTGCCTCTAGTGTATTTTTAATCTCATTCATCTTGTCTTTCAATCCCATAAGTTCTGATATATTTTTTGCAGGCTTTCAAATTGTTCTTTATGCTCTCTCAGTATCTTCTTAATATCCTTTATTTCTTTAGTTATACTTTCTTTAAAATTTTTAAACTGATTTAGGAGAGTAGTGTGATTATCACTGATTCATTGTATTAAATCCTGTATCTCTTCAGCATATTTGTTTTATTCTTTTGGTTGGGCCATCCCTTCCTGTTTCCTGATATGGCTTGCAATTTTTTGATGATGTCTAGGCATCTGAATATGTTGATGCATTTACTATAATGGCTAATTTCTCTCTCTTGCCTATTTTTCCCCACCGATCTTCTTTGATAATTGGTTGAACTTATTCTCAGTCTTTAAAATTGCCCAGCTTAAGTGGTAAAAATTGGGCCAGGGACTCACTAGTGGAGTGAAGATTTTCTGCCATGATTTAGATACAGAGAGTGTGAATAGTTTTTTCCCATGCAGTTTCCAGAGTGGCCAGCAGATGGCACTAGTTAGCGCACCTTTCCATGGAGGTGTTTCCCTCCATTTTCCCTTGAAACAGCTCACAGGTTGGAAGATGTGTGTTCCCCTCTCCGTTGGCTACAGTGAGCCCAGGGTTTTACCCCAATATCTTGGGGATGGAGGAGGGAGCTCTTCCTAGCCATCACAGTGGCTTGGTAACTTATGTTTGCCTTCTTAGTCTTCTTTGTGTCTCTGTCCCTCACCCTTCTGGGAGTTGTGTAGTACTTTCCTGGTCTGCTGACCCCCAATAGCATGTGCCTCAGATAGCTTTTGGCTCTTTCTTCATTGTTTTTGTGAGAGCATTCAGCTCTGCCTGTTAGTCCACCACCATCTTCCCACAATCTCCAAGCACTATTATTTTTAAAGAACCTCTTCTGATGAAAATATGCTCAGTTAAGGTCATTAATTCTGGGTCTATTGTGTTTGATACCTTGAGTAACTTGTGTGGAATGTGTTTTGCAAGGAAACACTTTGTCCTACCTTTCATCTATGCTTGAAGATATCAGCTTCATTGATTGTCATGAGGAAAACAACATCACTGAATAACACCTTGAGGACTGTGAAATGTTTGTGTAGTTATTCTTTGTCTACTCCAGAATTTAATCCATTGATCAGCTATAATAAAGAATAATCAGATTCTCTGTCTATGAATTCAAATTAGTACAAAATTTTTTATTTTCCTAATTCATGTTTTACTCATATATATCCCTGATAACCCTGACTTCCTTAGGATATTTCTTCTTGATATATGACTAGAAAAAAATAAAAACTATATTCCAGCATACAATGTTATGGTTTTTCCATTTTATGTCTTTGTTCATGTCCATATAGAGTTTATGGAATAGATATCATCATATAATACCATTCTGTATTCTGATTTCAATTAAAATTATTGTAAGCATTCTACCCATGTTAAATTTTCCATATTTAACCATTAATGTTATTAACTAAAAAAAATATTTTTATATCAATGTTACAAGATACTCAGTTAACACAAGATGCAATAGCAATAAATCTACTTTGGTGCATGGTTACACCTCCTCCCTATGTTTGTTCATTTCTCAATCTTGAGGGTTTGTGGATGAAGTCCTCTCTGACTGCTTCAGGTGAAGACGGGACTTAAATATTATAACGCAGATGGAAGGAATTGTTTTGCTTGCACTTGTAAATACTCCTTGTTCTTTGGAATGGGACTGGTCCATCATCATTGTGTTACTTGTTCAGGGCAAGCTCAAATAACTGGAGAGTAGGAGTTGGTCTGCTGGGTTTCAAGGCTCAACCAGCATTTGAAAAATCTGAAGAAGTTATGTCTCTGAGATATGTATTTAACATGTAAATAGAAAATTATAGGTTCAAATAGAAGGAGAAGAATCATGAGTAGGAGAAGAATAAATGCATCTACCTACATTATATTTGGGAAATAGGTTACCATATTTTCCCAGATTGGTCTACTGAGGAGGTGTTGATTTCATGAGGCCATGTGGCTTTCTTATGGTGTCCAGATGTCTGTATGGCCCTCAGGAACACTTTTCTTGAGGCTTTGCTTACTGAGGCAGTTTGTGAAAATTGCCTAAGACCTGCATAAGCATAACTTCCATAAATGAACTTCTGACTAAATCTCTTAGGCATATAAACTCCATTTTATTTAATATTTCCCCCTTTTGGTCAAGGTTTTTCTTCAAAAGAATTGCTGATTAATTCGTCATAATAATCCTTTATTGCCATGGAGGTTCAGCCTTGGGAGTCATGTCTCACATTTAGGGAAAGATAGTGAGTTTATTTGCAGAGTTTGGTTTAGAGAGAGCCCATATTTGTAACAAGATTTTCAGGAGCACAAAAGATTTTCAGAAGCACAAAAGTTTTTAATTTTCAGAAGGTCCCATTTATCTCATTTTTCTTTCATTGTTTTTGCATTGGATGTAAAGTTTATGAAACCACTGCCTATGAGAAGATTTCCAATGTAATTCACTACATATTTTTCTAGGAGTTTTATGGCCCTGGCTCTTCTATTTAGTTTTTTTTTTTAATTCATTTTGAGTTGATTTTGTATAGCATGTAAGATAGGGATCCTCTTTTATTCTTTTGGATATGGGTTTCAAGTTTTCCCAGCACCAATTTTGGAAGAAACTAATCTCTCCTAGTTGAATGAATTTGGCAGCCTTGACAAATATCAGTTGGGCACATATGTGTAGGTCTGTTTCTGAACTCTCAGTTTGGTTCCATTTGTCAATAATTCTAACCTTGTACTTATACCATTCATTTTTCACTGCTGTAGCTTTTCGATGTGCTTAAAAGTCAGGTACTGTGAGTCCTGCAACTTTGTTCATCGTTATCAAGAATTTTTTCACTATTCAGAGCCCCTTACCATTCCAAATGAATTTGGTAATTGGCTTTTCCATTTCTGCAAAAAGAAATCTGAAAGAATTTTTATTGGGATTGTGCTGAATCTATAAATCAATTTCGGTAGAATTCACATCTTAACAATATTTAGACTTCCAATCCATGGACACACAATGACTTTTCATTTATTTAGGTCATCTTTGATTTCTTTTAGCAATTTTGCATACTTTTCTGAGTACAAGTCCTTTACATCTTCATTAAATTTATTCCTATATATTTGATTCTTTTAGTTGCTACAGTAAATGGATTTTTTTCTTAATTTCCTCCTCATATTGCTAATTACTAATGTGTAGAAGCAGTACTGATTTTTGCACATTGATCTTATATCCCACAACTTTGATTAACTCGTTTATTATCTCTAGTGGCTTTGTTGTAGATTTTTCAGGATTTTCTATATATACAATCCTGTCATATATAAATAGTGAGAATGTTCTTCTTCCTCTCCAAATTTTGTTTTTCTTCATTTTATTGCCTAACTGCTCTGGTAAGAACTTCTAACACAATGTTGAATAAGAGTGGTGACAGTGGGCATCCTTATTGTATTAGTCAGCCAAAGGGTTGCTGATGCAAAATACTTGAACTCTGTTGCTTTTATGCTTTTATAAAGGTATTTATTTGGGGTAGAATTTTACAGTCACAATGCCCTAAAGAGTCCCACTCATGGTACCATAAGAGGTGCATTTTCACTCAAAATCACTTGTCACATGTTGAAGCAAGATGACGGGTTATGTCTGTGAGGATTCATCCTCCTTCGTCTTAAGGCTCCATGGTCCCAGCTTCTTCCCATCTTAGCTCTAGGCAGGCTTAAGTCTCATCTCTCTTCCTCTGAGGATCATTTCTTTCTGGGCTCAGCTGCTATGTTCTCTTCACAAGGTCTGCTGTAAATTGTCAGGCTCATCTCTCTTCCCAGGGCCACTGCCATGTCTATGGAGCTATCTCCCTTCCTCTGTGTTCTTCTCAGTGAATCTACTTCTGTGTTCTTGATTGAACATCTTTTGATATATCCTACCAAGGGGGTGGGGACTCAACTCTGCATGCCCTAATGACATGGTCGAATCAAAGACCTAAACATGATTTAATAAAGTAAAAGTGAATACTCTGAATTTAATAAAATACAAGGGGTATCACACCCAGGGAAACAGACCAGTTTACAAACATAATCAGTATCTCTTTTTGGAATTCATGAATAATATCAAACTGCCACACTTGTCTTGTTCCAGATCTTAGAGTTAAACTTTCAGACTTTCACCATGGTGTATGATGTTAGCTGTGTGGGGGGAAGAATCCTTGATTCTAGCTTGAGAGCACAGACAGAGTGTCTGGAATGCCAGACACTAGCTCTAAAGGAAAACCTTGAGAGAACTGTTTGAACTCTTGCTGGCACCAAGACTCAAGGATAAGATAGACAACAAGTGTGAAATTTGCCTGCAATAAACTCCCAAGCAATAATTGAGAGTAATTAATCACTCAAGGTGCTTCTCTACAAGTAACCGAAACCTTGCTCTGCTAATAAAAGCGCTGGGCTTTTATTAGCTGACCTCAGCTTTCTCTTAAACTCTTAGTCTTGTCTTTCTTATCTCATGGTACCCTTTGCCAAGTCACCCACTTTACAGCAACATATGGTGCCCAATGTGAAGCCCGACAAAGGAGTCTCCGACGGATCAGAAACTTTGGGGAATTTCAGTGTCGCTGATACCAGAGGTTGAAAGGCAGTGAATATTCCTTGTTTGAAAATTCATCCTTTGCTCTGGATAATGTGTTAGTCAGGGTAACCATGGGACAAACTTCTTCTCTTTCTGATGAATATAAACTGTTGCTTCTTTCTTTGCTTTGCACTCACGGTGTAAAGGTTAAAAAACAAAGTATAGAGGATTTATTTGCATTAGTACAGAAACATTTCTATTGGTTTCCCCAAAGAGGGACTCTTAACAGTAAAAAGAAAAAGGTGGTTTCTCAATTGAAAGCAGAATATAGGAAAGGAGAGCCTATTCCTGTTCAAGTATGGTCACTGTGTAGTTTAATCTCTCTAGCTCTCAAGCCCTTGCAGTCGGACCCTGATAGTGAGGACTCTGATACTGAAAAGAAAAGCACAGAAAAGGAAACTGTTCCATTGGTTTTAGCAACCACAATGGAAGGGGAACATGTTTTAGAAAAGAAAAAATCTCCCAATCTTGATTTTTCCAATCTTTGCACTCTAGTAGAGGCAGCAGGTGCAACGGCCCCAGAGAAATCCTGTTCAATGGAGAAAAGTTAAAAAAAGACCTCATCCTTTTGCTCCTGGCTTAGAAGAGGCTATGACCTCTCCTCCTTTAGCTAATATTACAGTTCCAAATGTTTCTACATTACAAAAAGGCATTGGAGAGGCTCAATTAGCCAGAGATATAGATGCTTATATTTTCCCTGTCCAAGTGACTCCCATAGCACTTAATGCTGAAATACTACAGGGAGGGCAACAATTCACTCATACTTCTCTAAACTTTAAGATATTAAAAGAATTATAGGAGGCATGTGCTAAGTATGGGCCTAACTCTCCATATACTGTGAGAATTTTGCGAGGGATCTCTCAAACTGAAAGATTAATTCCTTGGGACTTTGATCAGTTGGCTAGAATCTGCCTCAATGATTCTGATATTTTACAATTTAAAACACGATGTGCTGACGAAGCTCATATGGTTGCATCTTGCAATGCCAATGCTAATCCTCCAGTAAAGGTAACATTTGAACAACTTATGGGTTCAGGAAGATATTTAGGTATTCACGCTCAACTTCAGTATTCTGACATTGCTATAGTGCAGTGCCACCTTTGCTTTTTGCATGCCTGGGGAAAAAAATCACTTCTCCAGGATCAGTGGATCCCTCATTTGCACATGTAAAGCAAGTCACGTGTGAACCATATACTGATTTTATAGCTCACCTTAAAAAGACTCTAAATTGCACTGTGAAAGACCCAGCCATTTGAGATTTATTACTTCAAATCCTGGTCTTTGATAATGCTAACACAGAGTGTCAAAAAGCCCTTAGACCCATGAAAATGGCTGGGGCCACTCTTGAAGAGTATATAAAAATGTGCCAAGATATTGGCTCAGAGTGCCACAAGGCTCAATTATTAGCAGAAGCATTTGCCAGCATTGCCATAAAAAATACGGGACATGGAACCTGTTTTACCTGTGGAAAGGCTGGTCATTATAAAAAAGATTGTAAAAAACAGCCCTCTCCAACAGCACCACCTGTTCAGAATTCATAGCAGATTAACGTTAATTCTACCCCAAGTGTGTGCCCAAAATTTAGACAATAAAACAGCAGCTGAAAGACATTGGGCTCAAAAAGAACCTCAAGAAACCAATCAGCCTATATGGTGGAAAGATGATGATCAGTGGAAAAAAAGATGGGTGAAAGTGCCGGGGCGATGGCATGCTTGTGTCATTACAGAATCTAGGGAGAAAGTGTGGCTCCCCACCAGATGATTGAAGCCGAGGCTGGACGATGACAGATAAGCAAGGATGATTTGGTTTTGATCCTGTGGATCCATCTACAGAAAAATACAGAGACTGATGTTTCAACGCACTGCTACTGTCACAGCTCGCACTCCTGTGGCTTCAATTCCCAATTGAGGACAGTTTAAAAAGCTAATGCAAGAAGCTGAAAAAATTTTACATAATACTAATACTCTTATGAGTGGAACTGCTTTGTTCTTAGCCATGATGGCCTTGATTTACACTACTGTGCTATACCACATCATAATTATATTGGGCAAATATATCTAATCCCCCACTCCTTGAATTATTAACATGAGCAGATGAATTGTATCCAATATATATTAATAATTCATTTGACTTCCCAGGGCCTGTTGATTTATGGTTACTTTTACACCCTGAGGTAGAAGGCAAACAAATAAAATTTTCATTGCCATTTCAAAACTGCCCTTTCTGTATCAGACCCATGCCTGACTTCATCACTTCACAGAACCGTAGTTGGATTGAACTAAAAACAGACCAGACAAAAAAGGAAACCTCTATTTACATGGTAACTTTTCCATCTTTCCCTTATAATTCTAAATTAATGATTAGTCATAGTTGCCCCACAGAATGGTAGGAGGTACAATGCAAATGGAGCACTTGTAAAGGAATGAAAGGAGTTACACTTTTTAATGATTCCTATGTAATTGTAAAGGATCGAGCCCCTGTGGGAGCCTTGAGACCTCAAAATAGAAGTGTAACATGGTCTAAAGTAGGTACAAGTGAATCCATACATATAACCGAAGAAAAACCAGCATTTTGGAGCCAGGCTCATCTAGTCACCACCTCACAATCGTTTAACTGGAATTATAAGGGAAGATTTCTCCCCCAACCTTGGGATACTAGCCTCAGTGATTTGGAAACTAGAGCTGTAGGATTAGGGGATAGCATCTATAATTTATATCTATTAAGAGGCTTTAAATGTGATTGGAATGAATTATCCTATTGTATAACTCCTTTATTTTATAACAAAAGTCAATACAGTTGGAATCAAACCAGAAATCATATTCTGGGACATACTCATAATCTTAGTCTTAACGTTTTAGGATTATAAAAGAAAGCCTTAGAAATATCTCAACATAGATTAGAAACCATTCCCAGACTGGAAATTGGGAAGAAATTAATGACAAATTAAAATCATTAAATCCATTAAACTGTTGGAATAATCACCATTTCCAAATGATTGATGGAGGAATAATTATAATCTTAATATGTATATTCTTTCAGTCTGCAGAAGGTGCATCAGAAAAGAAATAAACAGCACAAATAAATAATTGGATATTTTGAGCACATTAGTCATTACTAATCGAACAACAAGCAAAGGGGGAGATGTGGGGGAGAATCCCTGAGACTTGGCGTTCTGGCTTGAGAACACAATGTCAAGGAAAACCTTGAGTGCTCTGTTTGAACTCTTGCTGGCACCAAGACTAAAGGATAAGATAGACAACAGGTGTGAAATTTGCCTGCAATAAACTCCCAAGTGATAATTGAGAGTAATTATTCACTAGCTGTGCTTCTCTGCATGTAACTGAAACCTTGCTCTGCTAATAAAAGCTCTGGGCTGTCTGTGCTTCGGGGCTTGTGTGGCAGATATGTTCTGCTAGCCCCCTGACTCCAGCTTTCATTTAAGTTTAGTCTTGTCTAATATTGTGGTACACTTCACCGAGTCACCTACTTTACAACAGCTGCAGGTTTTTCATATATGCCTGTTATCATGTTGAGGAAATTTCCTTCTATTACTTTCTTTCAAAGTGTTTTTTTATCAAGAAAGGATAATGGATTTTGTCAAAAGTCATTCCTGAGTCAATAGAGATTATCATGTAATTTTTTTACTTCAATTTGCTAATGTGGTATACCATTAATTGATTTTGTGTTGAACCACCCTTGTATACCTGGGATAAAGCCCAGTTGATCACGGTTTACAATGAATTTAATGTTTTATTGGATTAAATTTGCAAGTATTCTGTTGAGGATATTTGCATCTAACTTCACTAGAGATTGGTTTGTAATTTTCTTCTCTTATAGCATCATCTGTTTTGAATTAGGGTAATGGCTTCATAAAATGAGTTAGGTAATGCCCCCTCCTCCTCAATTTTTTGGAAGAGCTAGAAGGAGATTGATGCTAGTTCTTTTTGGAATGGCTAGTGAAATAATTCTGTGAAACTATCTGGTCCTTGGCATTTTGTTGTTGGGATATATTTAATGGTTTATTAAATCTCATTACATTTGATTAGTCTATTGAGGTCTTTTATTTCTTCTTTAGTCATTCTGAATTGTTCATGGGTTTCTAGGAATTCATGCATTTCATCTAAGTTGTCTAATTTGTTCAAGTAGAGTTGTTCATAGTATCCTCTTATGATACTTTTTAATTCTCTTGGGTTAGTGGTGATTTCCCTCTCTCTTTTCTGATTTTATTTATATTCACCCTTTTTTTGATAGACTTTCTAAGGTTTTATCAATTTTGTTAATCTCAAAAATAATGTTTTGATTTTGTTAATTCTCTTTTGTTTTTTATTATTGATTTCATGTATTTCTGTCCTAATCTTTATTATTTCTTCCTTCTGCTTGCTGTGGGATTTGTTTGCTGTTCTTTTTCTAGTTCCTCCAGATGTGCAGTTAGGTTTTAATTTTCGTTCTTTCTTTTTTTTAAATGTGGGCATTTAGGGCTAACATTTCAGTCTCAGCATTGTCTTCCCTTCTTCCCATAAGTTTTGATATATTGTGTTCTCATTTTCATTTGCCTTGAGATATTTACTGATTTTTCATGCAATTTATTCTTTAACCCACCCAATACTATTTTCTAGGTTCATTCTGTTGTTGTCTGAGAAAGTGCTTCATATAATTTCAATCTTTCTACACTCATTGAGACTTGATCTATGCCTTAACATTTGTTCTATTGTGAAGAATAATGCAAGAGCACTTGAGAAAAATGTACATTCTGATGTTTGGGGGTGAAATATTCTATACATTTTTGTTAGGTCTAGTTCTTTTATTGTATTATTCATGATTTCTGTTTCTTATTGATCCACTGTCTTGATGTTTTATATATTGCCGAGAGTGGTGTTCTGAAGTCACCCACTGACCCAGCCC
>JAQZBX010064739.1:5387-16537 GCA_029593785.1 Cabassous unicinctus | reverse complement strand
TTAATGACTTGTATCTATGCTGTCTCATATGGTAGTCACTAGCCACATGTGGCTATTTACATTTAAATTTATTAAAATGAAATAAAATTAAAAATTCAGTGCCTCATTTACACTAGCCACATTCCAAGAACTCTCAGTAGCTACATGTGTCTGGTGGCTACCTCTTTAGACAACACAGACATAGAACATGTCCATCACTGTAAAAAGTTCAATTGGATAGCACTGATTCTATGGACAAGTGAGATCAGGTATCTGAAGACCTTTTTACTTCTATTTTCGTCACCGTCAAGCCAAGGTGTGCAAGATATATGTGGCCATTTTTAGTTTTCTATCATTCAGCTTATTTCCTTAAAGGGAAATTCATTACCCTTTTGCCTGAAAATATAAACTTGGTGAATTCCAGGAAAATGAAATCCTTACCAACTTCAACCCAGGTAATTGGAATTTCCCCCTCACTCTGCTCCTCCTTGGATTAGTACATACGCTCTTGATAGTGTAACAATTTGGGTTTGCTCCCAGGCCTCAACATCTTCCAGTATGGTGCCCCAGGAACAAATCTGTCCTGGTGATATCCTTCAGTACAGGGTTTGTATGTGAGCCTATATGCCACGTGCATGTAGGCTAGTGGGATGGGGTGGGAGGGTAGAGTAAGGGTATAGGAATCTGGTGAGAGGACTCTGCTTTGTGCTCCTTTAATGAAACCCCATGGAGAGCTGACTACAGTGTATCAGGGACTATATATGTGGGTTCCGTGGTAGTGAACTCTCAATGTTGTTAAAAAAAAAAAAAAAACTCACAAAACATCTCTGTCTACTACTTTGAATTAATCAAAATGTCAATGAAAGCTGAACAATCATTTTTGTCAACCATCCATTCAAGGTATTTATCATTAAAAGGCAAATTACTTCAAGTTACTGGCTTTTTACTATTTGTAACCATTTATTCATAATGCTAGCCTTCGGTCAGACAACGGTTTCTTTCAAGCCACAAATAATCAGCCTATTCTGGAATCTGGCTGCAGCATTCTCTGTTTATGGAACTGATGCTTATGATTGGCTCTATCGTTACCTCGCTTCAGATTACTACCTGTTGGTAAGCAGGAATCACTGAAGCTGTCACGTCAAAGGCCTCCTGGATTTCCAGAAATCCTTTACTGGCATCCTTCTCTGGCAAGGGATGAATTGTTCTTTTGTTGTTGCATAATCTGATTGATGTGACCAACTTGAATAGGGTCTATTGCATCAGGGAAATAAGGTGCCCTTTCTCTGCTCATAATTCCTAAGAGCAGCAGAGTGGCCTTCCTGGCCTTGTAACTACCGAGATGACCCCGCCAGGTGGGGTGCAGCCTAAAAGTGCAGTGGGTGCTGCTTAATTAACATTCTCATACTGCATTTTCTCGGGGAGCCATTCCTTACAAAGGAGGAAGGGGTCGATGCTACAACACTAGAGCTCTCAGAAACCTTTCAGGATAACAATCTGTTTTTACCCTTCTTTTCCACTTTCCTCCCTTTCATGTTAAATATTTAAACTTTGGCATATTATCATAGAGTCTTTGGCATGTTAAAGAGACGGTTATGTTTTTCTCTGACCACTATTTGCTAGTTTCTTTTAACCTGACACTCTTAGAATATCAAAAATAAATAAGATCTAGGAACTAGCTTTAGGAATTTTGTGTCACTAGAAAGAGTAACTGTGAGGCCACGGGCAAACCACAAAACATCTTCAAGTTAGAGTGCTTTTACTAGTAAAAGAGTTTCTAAATACTTTGTAGAGTTTCTGTGAGAAATAAGTGATACAGTGGGAGTCAGAATTGTATCAGATGCAGAGTTTGGATTCTGGATTGAGACAAAACTGGATCTGAGTCCTGGCTTTACTATTCACTAGCTCTGTGACCTTGGACAAATTGCATAAATCGTGAGAATATAGTGAGAAAATGCCTATAAAGCATGGAGCACAGATCCTGGCACAAAATAAATTCCTATTACTTGGTAAATATTTTTATTACACTTATTATTATAAAAAGTATATGAATATATCTAATAAAACACATTTTATATAGAGACAGAAAAGCAGTGTTTCCATCCTTTCGTATTTTTTTTTTTGTTTTTGTTAATATGCCTCAAAGTTTCCACACTGGAAAAATGTATCGTAAGCCCATGTCCTAACTTGGTACCCTGAATGCCTCTGGTTAAGGAAGCAAAAATTGGATTATTAGTTACCCTAAGACAGTGACAACATACTCTCTCCTCATCATAACCTCGAAGAGCAACTCGACCAGCAAAATGTGCATTTTAAGAAATATTAGTTTGTTAGTGAATTCAGTCTCATTAAATATTCCTACTCTCATTCACATACATTTCCAACATTTTAATGGAAATATTCTAGGCTTTTTAAACAGGTTATTTCCCCCCCTGGAAATGGTTAATTTAAAACAATCAGTGATGAGGGAAAGTATTAACAGGACCTACTTAAAAGGTATGAAAACATATGTCCCCCACAAAAGCACATAAAAATATGTGCAATAATCATTAAAACAGTCTTATTCATAATGACCCAAAACTGGAAAACTCCAAATGCCCATCAATAGGAGAATGCCTAAGCAAATTGTAGTATATTCGCACAATAGAATACTACTCAGCAATAAAGAAATGAACTACTGATGTACAAACAACAGGGATGAATCTCAAATAAATTATATTCAGTCAAAAAAATAGACATACTATATGACTTTGTTTATATGAAGTTCTAGAACAAGCAAAGCTAATCCATGACAATAGAAATCAGAAAGCAATTGCCTCTGGGAAGGAGGAGGGGAATTGACTTGAAAGGTCCATGAGAAACTTGCTGAGGGACATGGAAATGTTTTATATCTTGTTTTGGTTGTAGTTATATGAGGGTACTTTGTAAAAATTCCTCAGTGTACTCTTATTGTATGTAGATACATCAAGAAAAGGGGAAAACACAGACACTCAAATCCTACAAAGCAACATTACAAAATATAGGTGCTCTCATCAGAGAAGCTGAAATATTTTCAATGATTGCTGAAAAAAACTGGTATTCTTAAGCAATAAAAATACCCTGAAATCCAGGGCTTCTGAACATTTAATGGGAAAGAAATATTTTGTCATCTGGAAAACCTGAGAGCTAACTTCAGTTTACTAGCTGTCAACATTATAAAATCAATTAAGTGAACTGTCAGTCTTTAAGCCACATCTTCAATATATTTCATATTCTCAGTAGCTCTTTGGGATCAGAGTTAATCGTGTGAAGAAGAAATTTCTCAACGTTCTTTCTACTCTTCTAAGTGTTTCTGCTTAAATTCCATTTATTTTGCTTGATTGTGTCATAATTGATTCCTATTTTACACATATACAACCAATTTTTCTTTATAACTTAAATAATAAGATCAGAATCTAAATTTGAATTATAATTACCTTTTCTTCAGATGTTGGTAAAATAAGCAGCTTTAATACTTCTTTCATAAAAAATTCTTAAATTTAGTTTCTACCTTTTAGAGAAAGAGAGACAAAAGGTTGATTTGGGGATGGATTTCACTCTACTTTCAAAATGTACTTGTTTTGCCTGTCTAAATCTGTAGCTACAAGTTTCCATGGCTGCCATGTGGTCTGGGAGCTGCCTGGCACCACACATTTTAGGAGAAACTGCCGAAAATAAGAGGCCAGAGTTTTCAGATTAATCATTCCTTATTTTAACTATTAGCTTAATCTTAGCTATCAATGCATGATTTCTGGCATATTAAAATGAATCCAATATCAAAGACTAAATTTGAATGAGTCTTTGGAAGTAAATCAGCTGTGTCTCCCAGTTGCATATCCTCCACCAAATGTTGTATTTTGAAAGAGCTGTGGACTTAGAGCTCGGGGACTCAAAGTTTGCGTTTCACCACTTGCTGGCTGTTTGAGCTTAGGCACATCCTATAAATTGTGTGAGTAAAGTGTCCTAATCCAAAATTAAGAAAATAAAGAAATGCTGATTTTACAAATTGCTGGGGAGAGCCGATGAATTAGGGTGGTGGTTGAAAGCTTGGACCTTAGGTCAGGTATTCTGGTCATGGATGGTTAGCTATGTAAAACAATTACGTGATAATAAATAAGTAAATGTAAAGCATTTAGCATAGTGTTCAATAAATGGTAGCTATCATTACTCCTCATAGCTATTTGATTATTATTCATAGCAAGATGCTAAACAATTATTTAATGGATCTTTTGTTATTGCTATCTGAACCAATAAAGTTCACCTCTAGCAGGAATTTGTTGACTAGACTAACAGAATCACTAACAGCCAGGATATAACCTGTCCAGCCACCAGTCTAGCAGTAACTAAAGAGAAGTTGTCAGGAGGATTCTCAAGAGGCTGCTGATCAGGAGCTGAGATGGACCAAGCAGAAATCACTGTGCTATGGAAACCAAGCACACACAGGCAGGTATTACTCACCAGCCTGATTTGCTTCAATCAGGAAAACTCCTGTTTGAAGGCACCCGGTGCTGCTAGGAGTACACGCAGCAACAAGAAAGACATCTGATAATTTGGAAATATAACATTAGACCCAAAATTTTGAGTCTCTTTTTTTTTTCATTCAACATAAAACACACCACCTAAATAAACAGAGAGTTTGTTCACTCTACCATATATCACAGTACCTAGGTTGGACGATCATCAATAATCAGGAATTTCCATCCTGGGTGGGAGATTGCACCAGCTGGCGTGTAAGGATTTCTTCTGACTCAAGATTCTGTGATTCCACAGATCTTGAAAGATCTACAATATTTTCAAACAAAATATTTGGTGTAAAACTGTTACCAGTGACTAAGTTCCTCAGTCACTGTTTTTCTTTTTAACGCTAGGAAGGGAAAGGATGTGGCTGATTCTAATTGTGGCTGTTTGGATGACAGTCACACCCAAGTCAACGGGCATGGCACATGGTTTGAAAAAGCTGATTAGGCTGTGTTAGAATTAGATGAATTTTTTCCCTTTAGATAACAGGTTACTGGCAGGTAAATCAAAATCAGATTGTTGAGTGATGTCCAAGTCTATATTTAAAGAACTTTCGAAAACCAACACTAACCAATATTTACTACACTACCTCATTGATTTTATTTTGTTTTATTTTTATTTTTTTTTTATTTGTAAAATGATATATAAATACATATGCATATATGTGCATTTGTTTACATAAATGTTATTTGTTATATATATATATACATTTTTTAAAGGTGCCTAGATTACCCAAATATTACTCACCTCATTGATTTTAAAAACACATTTAAAAAAATTTTAGCCATCGTGAAGTCAGAATACATCTTAAAATAAATGGCTTCTTAAAATTACCATCAGCCAGAAGGCAGTCACGATGAAATTGTGTGAAAACCTTTTGGTAAGGGCAAGCAAACTCCAGCATCAATATGTGTTAAATTTGATGAAATATGGGTAATGGCCAAAGGTATAACATTGTAGCAATATGAGAACTATGCAGAATGTTCCATTCTGCCTGCTCTTTCCTGGACAGTCTCAACGGGCAATGAAAGAGGTCAGGAAAGACTCAATGTAAACAAAACACAGCGTAGGGCAGTAGATAAGGTTGAGGGCTTTGGAGGCAGATACACCTTCAAATGGAGGTGCTAAAAATAGTATCTGCCTCAGTGGCATGCTGCAAGAATTAAATAAGATTATTCATTTAAGTATTTTGCATAGGTCCTGACACACAGTAAGCATTCAATGAATATAAGTTCTTATTTTTGACTAATGTCTTTGTACGGAAGCCATATTTAGGAAACAAGGGTCAGGGGCCATGTCATCTGCTGCCAACATAATTGACATTAAGTCTAGAAACAAGAATGGAAAGGTGAAGGAAGAATTTATGCGAAAACCTGAGTGAATTCATGGCCTAGCATCCTATGACATAATTTTAATAAGGGATTTTTGCTCAGTAAATGATTTGACTCAAGTAAAGGAAATGTTTCATAACGTGCTGTTAAATTACAATTATTGCCCAGTATTGAAATTTGCTTTCTTCTTGTTAAAAAATCTAAAAATTTGGACCAGATCTAAATACTTCAATTTATATAACATATTCATTTCATATACTACCTCATATACTCTAGCTTTAGGTCAGGATGGCTAAATGTTGCTAAAGCAATTAATGATCTACTGAATATTTATAGAGTCCTTGTATAATTTTAAAATCAAATAATGTACATAATAGAAGCAATTTGTAAGCATTGTATGGAAGAATATGATTAATATACTAATGTTTAAAGTACTATTTTTAATGTCCTATTTTATTCAGAAATCATATGCAATGGCTATGCATACTTATATTTTGAAAGAACAGCATTTAGTGAATATTGTCTAATAATGTTGCAGGATTTCTTTATATATGAACCATGGAAATAGAGTCTTTCCAACAGTAAATTTCCAGTGTGCTTCCTTACAGGATGCCTCAAATATGCATCATTCAAAGGGATGATGCCATTTTAAGACAAGACAATTTGTAGGAGAGCAGAATTGCTTAGCTATATAGTTTCACTTAAGCTTTCCCATTTGACAATTTCTCTGTCAAAGAACTATCTTAATCCTACTAAACACATCATAGCCTTTAAAAACAAAATCAAATGTTTTCAATCAGCAACTCGAATTTAATTTAGGATGTAACATCAACTAGATAGTGCTTTCAGCAAGTTGGAAAATTGGATTACAAGGTACTTGGCTAAAGATCTCACCATGGGCAACTATTGTTGGTTCTTTGTCTCTAGAAGGAACCCCCTTCTCTAGTCTTCTAACACTGTGCAGAGATAGTCTGAAAGTAGACACACCTGGCACCAGATTTCATATTACCAGTGGGCACCTTAGATTTGCATAGATATTATTAAATGAATGAGAACTTTGTCAATTTTACTCTTTGTACCCATCAGAAAGCAGGAAGATTATATTCAAGGCCACAATTTTGAACTATATATTTAAAAAATTAATTATACAACCTTATGAAATTCACAACTTATTTCATCGTGGGTACTTAGGTAGTTCAAAAGCATATTCTACATATATGCAAACTGAATGGACATTAGATATTTTTTCCCTACATTGCGGAATGCACACTTACAATTTTCTGCTTGAACATAGCAAATGCAATTTCATAGTTCAGTCTTTGAGGTGCTTTTATTTTTTTCTAATTAAAAGCTCACTGCTGTGGATTATTATTGTTGCTGAATATTACCATTTATTGAGCTACTAGTATGGTTCAAATGCTGAGTCAAGTGTTTTATGCATATATTTTCTTGCATAATCTCTACAATAATTCTGTGAGGTAGTTATGATTCCTTTTATCAGGTGAAAAAGCGGAGAAGTGATTTAAGCAGCCTGTTCACGTCTGGCTGTGCTGCTATAACTGGCAGAATTGAGATTCAACTCCAATTCTGAGATGGGCATGTATTCCTCAATAAAGATTTTTTTTTTTTTTTAATGCTAAGAACATCGGGCAAATCACCAAATGGTTTTTAGCAAGGGAGAGCAAGGATATCAGCTAATGGAATATACCCAAACACCCTATTTGCAAGAACGGCAAACTCTCTGAGGTAAAAAATAAACAGTAATGTTAGTTAGCATAAATTTCCACAATGCTTGTCTTTCCAAGAACCAAAGCCATTCACCGCCACTAGCGGGATACCAACAAGAAGATTTACTTCCTTGCTTTCCCAGAAGGCCCTGCCTACCTCTCCAGCCTCCCAGCCAATCACCACCTGCCTCCCTAGCTCAGCATTCCAGCCAGCTAGCTGCTCTCTGTTCCTCAAACTCGCCAAGCCCTTCACTCTTCAAGGTCTGCATATGCAGTTCTCTGGGCCTGGACCTCTTCATGGGATTAGCACCTCTGCCTCCTCATCTGCCTCTGGGCTCCTCTTCCACCATATTTTATTCTCCCTCACAAGGGGAGTTTGAGTTCCTCTGAAATTAGAGTCCGGGACAAGGGCTTAATGTACTTAGATTATTTGGGAATTGATTCCAGGGAGAAGTGGCAAGGGAGCAGGGAGAGTGAGACTGAGGAGGAGAAGCCAATAATAGTTACTGCTACGGACAACAGAACTCATTCCTACTGGGGACCCTCCGAGGAACCACGTAGAATTCATTTCAGAGTTGTCCCTCTGAAGGATTTAAGGCTGGGGCACTAGCCCCCTAGTAGGCCCCATGTAATTGAAGATTACTTTCTGGACCCTTGGCTCCCCTGCATTCCCCGGCTGTGCCAGCTCCTATGGCTTGGGGAAGACATGGGGGCTACCAACAGCCGTAGGAACTTCCCCCACAGCTGCAGCAAAGCCCTGCGGGGTGGGGTGCGCTGAGAGGGTGTGGTACAGGGCGGTGAGAGAATCTACTACAAAAAGCAGCCAGTTTTCCTCATAACTTTGTTACGGTTTGTAATTATTTATCCATTTATTGTCTGCCCCCCTCACTGAACTATGAACTCCTCAAAGGTAAGAACTCAGACTCTTTTTCTCCAGTGTTTCCTTAGCACCCTGAAAGCTTTTCCTAATGTATAATCAACACACAATAGATGTTGATGAATGAAAAAATAATTTCTTTAGGCTTCGTTAACAATTCTTCAATTATGTTAAACTGTGAGTAGAAGCCTTCAAGGGCCTTCCAAAGGGCTTTTTCTCTTCCCAAAGTGGGAGTCTCTCCAAGCATGCCCCTCTTCTCTGTGGGAGCAATCCTCAGTTCTGAGGGTCTTGGCCTTCTCCATCAATGTTAGGAGCAACCAACATACAAAGTATGTTTCTTTCTCCTCTGATAGTGACTTTTCTCTCCTTGGCTTCTCTTTACCAACAGAGATTTGTTCACTCCCCATTTTTTCAGGAATCACTTATGCAGGAATTGGAATTGTCATTCTCAAACTAGCACCTCTTATCCTTCCACAGTTTACTCTTGGATCCATTATACAAAATTAGAAGAAAAAAAGAACCCAACAATAATCATGTTTTGCACTGTCATTTTAAATTCAGGTACAATAATTAGGGATGGGAGGATCGTGTTGTGTTCATTAAAATCTCAGACAGTGTTTTGGTTTGCCAGGCTGCCAAAAGCAGTTACTATAAAATGGGTTGGCTTTTAACAGTGGCTTTTAACAGTATTAGCTTACAAGCTTACAGTTTTGAGGTTGAGAAAAATGTCCTAATTGGGGCATCATTAGGCGATGCTTTCAAAGACTGGCTGCCTGCAATCCAGGACTCCTCTGTCACATGGCAGGGCACGTGGCAGTGTCTGCTCGTCTCTCCCTTTTTTCCGGGTTTCATTGATTTCAGCTTCTTGTTTCTGTGGCTTTCTCACTCTGTATTCATCCTGTTTATAAAGGACTCCAGTAAAAACGTTAAGAAACATCCTGAATGAGGCGAGCCAAACCTTAACTAAAGTAGTCTCATGATATGATCCTACTTAGAATAGGCCCACACCCACAGGCATACATTAACTTTAAGAACATTCTCTTTGGGGTACATATAGTCAAACCACCATGGACAGTAGGCTGTTTGAACACTAGGATGACTTGCCATTCTCCTCATCTTCATCACCCTCATCACCAAAAACAATGACCATCATTTTGATTACCTGTTTGTGCAAGAGACTGACTGAACTAGAACTTTATTTTGTCTTTACAACAGCTTTGTGAAATGGGCAACATTCCTCTTTTAAAATGAGGAGTTTTAGGTTTAAGTACCTAGTCCTGGGTCACCAAGTTAGTATGGGAAAAAATCCAGGCTTCATTCCCTTCCATCTTTGGATCCTCCATTGCTAGCACAGGACTGGGCTCATAGAAGGTGTTCATTCAGTAGAAACCACGTGCCAGGGCTGCCCCACATGCTGGGGATACAATGGAACTCCAAACAAAATGCTTGCTCCCCAACGTCTACCTATAATCATCTTCTTTACCAGGGTCTCGAACCAGTCTATGCTATGCAAGACCTAGTTAGCCAGACAGAGAGAACTCAGGACTAACTTGCTGCCACCATGGACATATAGCATTGGTGGGTATGACAGTTTGAAGTTCTTTTATAAATCCCAGAAACAAAAAGATTATGTTCTTAAACCAATCCATTCCTGTGGGTGTGGGGCCCTTTCAATTGGACTACGTCAGTGAGTCGTGATGCAGTTTAGGTCTCCATCCTCTTACTGGAGCTTTATATAAACAAAGATACAGAGGGAGACGCAAGAAAAGGAAGCTGCCATCTTGATCCAGCCAAAACTTAAGCACGAAACCCCCAAGAGGTTGGACCCACAGAGTAGCTCAAGGCTGAAGAGATGAGCCATATGCCTGACAGCCCACAGCAGAACTCAGGAAGAAATTGGAGCAGCCGAGATTGAGAGAGAAGGCCCAGAAAGAGACAAGCCAAATGCCTGGTTGCCCATAGCTGAGCTCCGGGAGAGGAAGGCAGGGACCTTGGAGAGATCGGCTGTCATCTTTGCAACCTGGCAGGATCCCAGGATCACCAGTAGCTGACTTTGGTGAGCAAGCATCTCTGATGGTGCTTTGATTTGGACATTTCATGGCCTTGGAGCTGTAAGCTTTTACCCTATATAAATTCCCCATTATAAAAGCCAACCCATTTTTGGTACTTTGCATTTGCAGCCCTGTGGTGAACTAAGACAGTAGGATAAAAGGGAGGCCAGGAAGTATGGGAGGAAAGATGAGATGCACTGAAAGGAATAATTGGAGTTGGACACTCTTACCCCTCAATTCTTCTCTCATGATTCTCCAGAGAGGCCTCCATACCCTGATAGCATATGAGATTACAGCCCATTCATCCCCAACAAGACCAGGACCTCACTTCCCCAAAGGGAGATTCCAAGATTGAGGAGAATGTATTCAGAACAGGAAAAGAGTGGGGAAGGCAAAGGGAAATAGAGTTAGAAAAAGGCAGACTAGCTTGACACATTCCTTTGGAAGAAGGTTGAAATGTACAATATGGAGCAATAGAACATTTGATAATATTTGTGTTTTTAATTGGATTTTTTAAAACCAAGTTTTTATTTCATAGAAGTTTCTCAAATTTTTTTACTGGCCAGTTCTTTTATGTGGTTTGCTTTTCAGAAGATGCAGTTTTGTGAAATAGCCAGCCTCACGATAGATTGTCTTTTTTTTTTTTTTT
>JAQZBX010064738.1:0-16436 GCA_029593785.1 Cabassous unicinctus | reverse complement strand
CCCCAGAAACTAGAAACTGAAAGCAATGAAATCCAGAAGAGAAGAGATCAGCAGACACTGCCATGTGCCTTGCTATATGACAGAGGGGTCCAGTATCACCAGCTACCAATCTTCAGGTAGCTGATGATGCCTTAGAACTATAAGCCTGTAAGCAGTAAAATCCAACCCATTACTGGTATATTGCTTTTGGCAGGCCAGCAGACTAAAACAGATTTTGGCACCAGAAAGTGGGGTGCTGCTATTGCAAATGCCATAAATGATTTAAAAAAAGCTTTTTAATTGGATAATGAGTAAAGGCAGGAAGAATTGTGAGGTGCTTGATAGAAAATATCTAGATTGCTTTGAAGAGACTATTGCTAGAAATATGGGAGATAAGGTACTTTTGATGAGGCCTTAGTCAGAAATGATGACTGTGTCATTGCAAACTGGAAGAAAGGTGATCCTTGTTTTAAAGTGACAGAGAATTTTGCAAAACTGAGCCCTGGTGTCAGATGAAGCAGAATTTTAAAGTGAAAAGGTTGGATATTTAGCTAGGGAGATTTCCAAACTAAATGTAGGAAGTGTAGCCTGGCTTCTCTTTGCAGCTTATAGTAAAATGCAAAAAGAAAGGTAAAAGCTGAGAACTGAACTCCTGGACACAAGGAAACCAGAAATTGATCGTTTAGAAAATTCTGAGTTTCCAGAAAACAAGTCCCCAGAAAATGTGAGGATTTAACTGAGCAAGTATCCAGTCAGCTATTTGAGTGCAAGTAAGGATTGGAAACATAGTTACCAGAAAAGATTTGTGGAAAATCCTATTGTCTAATGGTTGGGACATGTGAAACTATGCTACTTGTGAAACTGACAAGTTTTTTGTAAGATCTGTATGAATGAAACCACTGCCAACCTGGACTAAATGGGACAAAAAAGGGACAGATTGAATGAAAAATGACTTCAAAGGTAGAACCACTGTGGCTGAGGTCTGGACCGAAAACATCTTGTCGGGGCCAGGAGAGTGGACCCACCCATGTATGTGGAAAGGGTGAGTATGTCCCAGAGATTGGAGAGGGCAGGCCTTCCTCCAGTTGCTCAGGAAGTGTTACAAGGCCATGCCTGGGAGATTAAGGACATTCTGGCCACCACCCCTAAGTTTGAAGAGGGTGGAACCTAGAGTCTGGCCATCACCCAGATGCTTGGTGATGGTGGAGTCTAGAGCATGGCCACCACCCTGCTGCTTGGTAAGGGTGGACCTTAGAGTCCAGACCCCACCCTGATGCTTGATAAGAGTGGAGCCTGGAATTGGGCCCTGGACACAGATACTTGATGAGGGTGGAGCCAATAGCATGGTTGCTGCATACACACTTGCAGGTGAAGTGATGATCTGAAGAAGAATGGACCCCAGGAAATTATGTTCTTAATGTTAATCCATTCCTGTGTGTATAAACCTATTGTGAGTGGGATCTTTTAATTAAGTTATTTCAGTAAGGGTGAGTCCCTGGATGAGTCTTAACCCTGTTACTGGAATTGCAGATACAGCTTGGCCTTGGACAGCAATAACAAGAAAATTACACAGTCAGTCTTACTATGCTGATTTAAACATCCTTAAATGTTGATAATTAGCATACAGCACACTGATCAATTGAGTATTAAAGATTAAGATTATTAAAACATATGGGAGATTATCAGAGAGAGAATGGCTTTGGGCTTATTTACAACAATGTTATGTATGAATAACAATGAAAATAATTAATAAAATTGATCACTTGTATTTATAGAGCTCTATTAAATTTCCACAAAATTTTGCATATTTTATCCAACATATTCTTCATAATAAACTTGCAAACTATAGCTGAAATTACTGTACCCATATATAGATAAAGAAATAAAGGCTGAGTTAGTTTACAAATATTGTATGATTAGAAATAGAGCCTCCTGAGTCACACCTCAATGTTCTTTCTGCTACACAACATTCACTCTGCATATGTATGAGCTTTGTCACAATTGATGCCTTGTATAGTTGCACCACAATCATCTATGAGTCTGACTAAATTTTGTCTTAGATCAAGATGACCAACAATTAAATTCTGAATGTTTGATGTATGCCTGACTTACAAACAACATTAAAATGAGTTTTTAAATGAAAAATAAAATCCTTTTTATGATGTGCATGAAAATTGTCCACTATCCAGAGCCTCAAATACCTAATATCTAATAAGTAGAACTTTTCAGTTCCATGGGTGGCAGTGGGGACATTAAGTGAGGATATCTTTTCCTGACATGCCAAATTTATTAGCATTTATATGAGTCAGCCTTAGGAGTGCTGATGCAAAATGCCAGAAATGGGTTGGTTTTTATAAAGGGTATTTATTTGGGATAGAAGCTTACAGTTACTGGGCCATGAAGCATAAGTTTCTTCCCTCACTAATGTCTGTTGATACATGTTGGAGCAAGGCAGCTGCCGACATTTGCCAGGGTTCAGGCTTCTTGGGTTCCTCTCTTCCTGGGGCTCCGTTTCTCTCTGGGCTTAGCTCCGCTTCCTCCACAAGGTCAGCTGTAGACTATCAAGTGAATGGCTCACTTCTCTTCTCCTGGGGTGTTCTCTCCAACATCAGAACTCCAACATCAAAACTGCTTCAACTCTGTTCTTGCCACGCCTTTTATATTTGATTCCCCCACACACCAAGGGGTGGGGCTCAGCGCCCTACTGATGTGGCCCTAATCATAACTTAATTATGCCCAGATTAACAGATCAGTTTGCAAGCATAATCCAATATCTATTTTTGTAATTCATATTTACGTCAAACTGCCCAACGGCTGCAGCATTGAAAACAAACAATTCAAACTACTTACTTTTGGGGGTGAAAGGCTTATTGGATACAATATTATTTTTAAGGTTTACTATAACTTGCATTGGAAAGCGATGCAATACTCATAAAAACAGCAGCAACAAACCAAAGAAAAAATGTGGAATATACACAAGTAGAATGAATTGTGTAAGTTGCAGTGGTTGAACTTCTTATTTCCAGACGCAATTATATATCATCTTAATCTTTGAAAATCAAGGGTAGGAAATGTCCATACAATATAATGGCAGGTTCTGCATTATTTCTCAACTCAATGCACTTAATTTAAGCTTCTAGAAGTTTTACTGGTTTCCAATTTATTGAAATAACAGAATACATAAAATTTGCATCTCACTAATTTTTGAAACTTTTCCCATAAATTATTTTACGTACAAGCATACAAACCCACACATAGTTTAAAGCATAGATCAATATTCCAGAAGAGCTTTGTTATCAGATACAGTTCTTTTTCCTGTCGTTATTTTGCACACTAAACGAAACCCAGCTGTATCATGTTAATAAAATTAGTAATTATTTTCTTTTTATTTCAATGGATTGGATATTTTAAAGATAATTTATGTGAATTAACAAATGTTCTGAGGCCAAGTAACCCCGCAGAGCAACGGAGATGTTATCAAAGTCGCTTTCTGTTTTCTATTGGCTTTTCCATTTTCCCTGTGCACTTTCTTATAGAAGAGAACTTTATGCCTATTTACTTGTCAATTTTGGAGACTATTCATTGAATTACAAATAAAAATGATAGTCAATACATTTTCTAATATTATTGAGCTTTATGATATATTAGTAGAAATGCACTGGGGTAGGGGAGTGACTTAATTAAGGCTAAAGTGAAGATTGTTTATATATGGTTACAGAATAAAAATTAAAAACAAAAATGAATAGAACTGCATTGCATAGTGAACCCTAAGTTAAACCATGGGCTTTAATTAATACTCAATTATAAAAATATACTCTCATCAATTGAATAAATTTTCCATACCAAAGCAAGTTATTGGTGGTGGAGTAGTATATGAAACTATGTATTTTATGCATGATTGTTCTGTAAATACCCACAACTCTAGAAATAAAATCAAGGTTGTTAGTGTTAGTGTGTCAATATTGTATGTATATATAAAAACATACATAAATATATGTAAATGCAGTATATACACATGCATGTGAATGTATCTCAGTATATAGAGATTCAGATTCATACATTCATCCAATTATTGATAGCCTACTATGTGATATGATTTTGCAAATCATTAGAAAAACTGATGGATAAAACATGGTTACTCCTGAGGATATAGTCTAGTACTGACAACAAATTTGAATAAATTATAATATAGTATAATAAAATGCAATAAAAATCACATAATTCAATTGTATGATGGAGAAAATAATTAACAATATTCTGAGAAAGAAAAGTTATTTTAGGTACTTGAGGTGACATCAAGTTCTGAGAATAAGTTTAAAATAATAGACAAAAAGAAACATCTCATCATGTAATGGAGGCAGAGATTGATTACCAGCAAACCATCACCAGAGGGCTACAGACTTTGAAGACAGCATGGAAAGCTGATTCAATTTTGGACTCCTAGATTCTAAGCTGTAAGCTTATCAATTTCTCTTATTTAAGCAACCAGTCTGTAGTATTTGTCATAGCAGCCCTGGGTAACTAATACAGTTGTACTAAAATTTAGTAGATTTGTTTAAACAGTTCTGAATTATTGTTTAGTTTAATCAGAATACATCTTCTTTCAATTTATTGTAAGTATGCAAAAAAAAAATAATACTTAAATGACTGGAAAGGTCAATTAAATTTTTTTAGGGAAAATAGTGGGGCAAATCAAAATCATTTCATCTTTAGTTGTAAATCTCAGGAAACTAGCAACCTGTGCTAATATATTCAGTTAACCACAGCTTGAAATATTCCATTAAGACAATAAATTCCTCATGAAGAATATAATCTTTTTTATTGATGCAATGGTTATATATGGACATTCCGGAAGATGTTTTGCCATACCTTTGTATTCAGTGTGAACAGATTATGTTTAAAGTATAGCCAGGAATTTATAATTTATTTTATCTTAACTCATAAATAGATATAGATCTTACACATTTCTCAAAATGAAGCAATTATTGCAGAAAAAGTCATCTGACAGATGTAAAAAATTGTCTTGTGATGATACAAATACATTAAAAAGCAATTCACACTTTCAAAGCCTTAGGGCCAAGTGGAAGTTCTTTATTAATCCATATAATAAATTTTTAAAAACATAAAGAGCTTTCCATACCATTTCATTACACAACAAATTTATATATCTAATTTGAGCATTTTGACAGTGAATGCTTCTTGTGCATTACTGTCAGTGAAATGGAGGGAGTGATTAAAATCTTTCAGAGCTACATTTCATTAAGTGGGAGCAGAAGAGAGATGGAGGATGAGGGAACTTCATATTTTAAATCACACTGAAATTCTTTTTCTCTTTGTTAGTGAGTGAGGATCCATTTGAAAATATAGAGCTACCATATTCCCCCTCCTGTAATGACAGATAGTGTTTATCAATATATTTGTATCACATCATTCTTTTTTTGGAAACAAATTATTTTTTAGTCCATGTCCTTATGGTTGGGAGAAAAATTCTCAGGAAAAAAATTCTTCTCCAATCACTTGTCTGATGGTCTGAAGATTCAGGGACTTCAGATTTTGATACTCTTGGGTCTTAATGACTTCCATTTATATTAGTCACCATTAATAAATCCTTTCCAAGACTTTTAAGTTCCCTGAAAGCAGGCAGGTATAGCTGCTTTCTTGTCATGGTTGTACATTAGACACTTTGCTAATAAAAAGGAGTCAACAGCTCCACTCCTGATTACGAAATACAAATATCTCCTAACCATTTGTGACAGTTTGAAGTTATTTTGTGAATTCCAGAGAAGATCATGTTCTTAAACTAACCCATTCCCATGGGTGGGGCCCTTTGATTACATTAGATTCAGTTAAGGGAACTTTGATTAGATCACTCTTAATTAGATCACCCTAGGACGTTTTATTGAACCATGCTAGTGAGGTGTGATCCAGGTTAGGTCTCTCCCCTCTTCCTGGAGTCCTATATAAAGTGAAAACTGAAAGCAGAAGCACACAGAGAAAGGAACCTGCCATTTTGACTTTGCCATGTAAGAGAGAGGACTGAAGGAAGACAGAGAAACCCTGAGAGTCTGAGAGATAGGGTGGAGGATGGAATCAGTGGAGCAAGTCTGAAATGAGGAGGTTAACCTGAAGGGGAAGGCAGGGACCCTGGCAGATTTCAGCAGCCATCTTGTCTTGTCACATGGCAAAAGTCCAAGATTTGACCAGCAGGTGACCTTTGCTAAGACAGCATCTCTGATGATACCTTGCTTTGGACATTTTCACAGCCTCGGAACTGTAAGCTTTTATCCTAATAAACCCCCAGTATAAAAGCCATCCCATTTCTGGTGTTTTGCATCAGCAGTCTTAGCAAACTAAAACACCCTTCTTGGCTGCAGACACTTCAGCCTCCCCACATCCCACATCCAAAGACATCCACTTTCCATGATCACATACATAACAGATTCAGCTCTCAAAAAATTATTATATATGATTTGGAGATAAGGGAAACCTCAAATCTGTAAAACTGAAAATCTTAAACAGATGGATGTGGGTGAAAAGGAAAAAAATGCTCTTTCTGACAATCCAACATTAAAATAAGATTGTTATTCTAATAAAATTTCTGACCACATTCATATTACTTGATGCAGTGCTGCAAATTTGTTTTCTAGTGCTGAGGAAAAAAATGTTTTCTTGCTCTTATTCAGGTAGGGAGGATGTTTCTTTTTCTGTAAAATACATAAATTCATTTTCGTATTCTGGAAAATTATGAAAATTACTATGGCATATTTATGTGTATATTGCAAAGCCTGTGGAATTTCATAGTGGGAAATTATTTAAGTATATGTCAGTGATGCTCTGATTTAGTTTTGTTTCATCCTTGTCCTAAATTTTTGGTTATTATAGGCCAAAGCTTTATAAAGTTGCTAACTCACTTATGCAATGGGCCAGAGGAAAAGACCATGTCATTTTATTTAATATAATTTGGGGAAAGATGAAACAAACAAATGAATGAATAAAACATTGACTGCATCTACCTATTCTGATTTGAAATTGTGTATTCTTCTTGAGGCCAAGTTCCTCTATTTCTATGACCTCTGAAAATGCAGTGCCTTTGAAATATTTTGGCATATGCTTAATCACGCATTTGCTAGGCAATAGCAGAGTCTCTCGCCTTCTCTTCATCTAACAGATGCCGTCTTTCAAGACACATTCTTATCCTCAATTTTTTAAATAAAATTTTGCCAATTCTCCCCACCCCCATTTTTGATCTGCTAAGCAAACATAGTCTGTGATAAAGTTCCAGAATATATGCCAGGGCATGGTTATAGATGAAAGACCCAGCTTTTTTTATTTTTTATTTTCCTTTTAAATTGTGAGCTATTTAATATTTACCTAGACTATATGAATGATTTTCTTGGTACTGCTAAAGCCTATCTGAGGTTCTTTCTATGCTTCAATTTTATTTCTTTGGAAAATATAGCATTAAACTTAAATCATTTAAAATATTTTTTTAAAAAACTTTTATGGTGTCATGCAAATGAATAGCACATGGGCTCTGAATTCATTTGAATACTAACACTTGCTAACTCTGTGACTCAAGCAAATTGCTTAACCTCTTTGGGCTTCTCAATTATAAATGGACATAATACAAATATCTCCCACAAGAACTTGTTGTGCAATGAAATAATACTTCTAAAGGATTTGGAAGAATTTCTAGCACAGAGCACTCAATATTTCATCCTGTTATTCTTAATACTAAATGAGAATATTGGAGAGATATTCAAGGAGTTTAATATGTGAATTAGCCTGAATTTTATGTGTACCTTTGTTCTGATGAAAAAAGGAGCACATTTTTATTTCATTAACCATTAATTATAAATTGAGTCCAAAACACACATCTAATGATTAGAAAGCTGAGCACAGAGGTGTAGAACAATCAGGCCTGGGGTGAGCTGTACTTAGGCTGAAAATATTGCTAATAACATAGATAAGCAAAAAAATGCAGATATGTGACAGATTTACAGAAAATTACAGAAGACAGAAATTAATAAGACTGGTTTATTAATCTCATAAAACATAAAATCCTTCCAGATTCATTTCTAATTTTTAAAATACTATACCAATTTTAAGAAATATGAATATAATTTAAAAGGCAACAAAAAATTAAGAAAATAGTATCGTAACATAAAATTTTACCAATTAAAAATTTTACCACCATAACAAAGGTAGTAATAATAACCACAGAAAAGAGAGCACAGCAGCTAATTTCTAAACACCAAAGTAGTGCCAGAAGTTGGACACTAAATTCATTGATGTTCATTGCATTTCACAGTTTGTTTTGGATTCTCTCTCTCTCTCTTCTGTGTGTGTGTGTTTGCATATATATATATAATGCATGTACATATTTTCTATGCTGTCCTTAGAAATCCATTTAAAATTCTTTTGTTTGTGACTTAGTTACTTGCTTTTTTTTTTTTTTTTTTCTCATTTGAATTCTCTTTATTTCTCCAGAATCAACTCCACACACCTAGAAACAGAGGAAAAATTGGAGAATGGCAGGAGCAGAAGCAGGGCCCTGGTAAACCACCAGTCCAGTCTCTGCAGCCTGTAGGTGGGGGCAATGGCCACCTGACAGTGAGGGTCTGCAGGCCCCTTCTCTGGTCTCCCAGGCAGTTCCATTCACCTTTGGAAGCTGAAGCCACTTGGATACTTAGGAGGCAATGCTTTGGAAGGCCTTGTAGGTGAGGAAATCCTCTGCAGGTGAACCCCGCTGAGACGTCACCACAGCAGCTGCTTACCTCCATCCTCGACTGCCTGAAGTCCTCCAGCCAAGCATTCCCCTCATGCCCAGCAGAGTTACTTGCTTTTTATTTACTAATATTTAATGAAATATGATCTGTTATATGCTATTGTTTTTTTCATGGTGCAGCCCTATTTTTTATTGGGGCATAATTTACAGTGAAGTGTACAGATCTGAATTATATAGCTCAAAGAGTTTTAACAAATATATACAACTTTGTAACCATATAGAATATTTTCATGACTCCAGAAATTTTCCTGGTGCCCCTTCCCTGTGAATCACCGTGCCTACTAGATGCAACCACTGTGTTGATTTCTTTTAACATAGATTATTTTTGCCAATTCCAGAAATTCATGTAAATCATAAAGTATGTTCTCGCATGCTAACCTACTTTTACTCAGCATAGATTAATTGAGATTCATCCGTGTGTGTGAATAAGTAATATGTAACGTTTTCTACCACATTTTGTATTTCTACTCTGCTGCTGGATATTTTGGCGGTACCCAGTTTTCAGCTGTTATAGTGTTGCTTTGAATAAGTTTGTGCCAGAAATGTGGTAAACATGAGTTTTTCATTTGTCTAGTGTAAGTGACACAACAGATAAATAAACATATTTTCTGGGTCATAGAGTAGTTGCATGTTTTCTTTATTAGAAATGGCCAGAGAATTTTCCAAAGTGGTTGCACCATTTTATTCTCCCAGCAACAACAGATTAAAATCCTGGTTGTTCTACATATTCGGCAACATTTAGAGTTGTAAGTCTTACATGACAGCTGTTCTACTGGGTATGTGTTTATATTTTACTGAGGTTTTAATTTGCATGCATCTAATGACTAATGATGTTGAACATGTTTATTAACATTATTGTCTATTCGCATATCTTCTATCATGGAGTGCCTGTTCAAATCTTTTGCCCTTTTGGAGGAGAGGTTTGTCATTTTAAAATTGACTGAGGGGCTTTCTTTATATTTTTAAAGGAGTCTTTGTCAGCAATAGACATTGGGAAATATTTCTCCCAGTCTCGTTTATCTATTTTCTTAAAGCTATCTTTTGATGAAAAGAAATTTTTGATATGGATAATGTCTAATTTCTATATTTGTTCTTTGTGTTCATTTACTCTTCTGTTTTCTTCCTAAATACATTTGACAACTTAATGTAAAAGAGATTATTTCTTTAAGTAGCTTTATATTTTCTTTTATGTGTATGTCTAGGTTCCATCACAAACTGATTTTTTGTTTATAATGTAAGATAAAGTTTAAGTCCATTTTCTTTCCCTTTTCTATATACATTTGTTCCAGTTTCATTCATTGGAAAGATTTTTCTTTCTTTATTAAATTGTTTTGACTCCTTCACTTAAACTGATTAACTTTATATGTGTGGACTTTCCTCTGGACTCACTATTTTGTCTTGAAATCATTTAGTGTAAGTCCTATTTATTTAAAATTTTTTAACTTTGCATTGGCTATGTTACTTTCTCTCATTTTCATATGAATTATTGAATTAGCTTCTCAATTACTATTAAAAACCTTGCTGGAATTTTGATTGCTCTCATGGAGAATCAGTAGATCAATTTGGAAAGATATCTTAACATAAGGCATTCATTAATCATGAAATCTTAATATGGCCATCCTTTGTTGACATCATTCTGACCCCATATGTCCTCTGTCATGAATGCAAATAAAACTCAAAGTTGATCGGAGGCTAATTGGTAAGCTACAGCTCTGGCAGGTGCGATTGCTTTCATCTCTCTCAAACAAGAAGACTATATCACTGGCTCAGGGCACCTTCCAACTTTGGACTCCTTTATTCAAATCTCAGGTCTGGGCATCATCGGGCAAGGCTGGTACAACAGAGAGTGAGAGACCAGACATATAAACATTGGTTATCCCAGAACTCAGAAACACATTCTTCTTGAGTGTACCCTATCTAAAAGGGTTAACTTCCACCATCTCTCCCTTTTGGTTTCTGCTGTTTAATTGCTTGAATAAATCACATAATTTGAGCATTTTAACTTGGTCTGTTAACTTTTCTGTTCCATGATCTCTGGGATTGCTAGACTGGGAGTGTAATTAGAGTCTACCATTTTATCAAGATAATTTTCCATATGACAATTGTATTAATGTAGCCCATTATAGTGAATGATTTTTGAATGATAAACCAAACTTTCATTCCTGGGATAATGCCCACCTGAGCATAACATAATATTATTTGTATTATATATTATCTTTCTTATTAATAATTTTTGTATCTTTGCTGGTTAGGACATTTTTTTCTTATAATAGTCTTGTCTGGTTTTGGTATGATGTAAATTCTGACTTCATAAAATTATTTAGGAAGTACTTCTTTTAACTAAATTTTTTGAAATATTTGGTGAGATCAGTTTTATTTCTTCCTTACATAGATGGTATTTTCACTTGTGAAGCCATCTCGGCCTAGAGTTTTCTTTCTGAGACGGTGTTTATTATTTCATTTTTTTTTAAAAAAAGGTGTAGGTAGATTTCACAATTTCCATTTCTTTCTTTTTTATATCAGATTTGGTAATTGAGATCAGATCATTCAGAGGATTTGTCTTATTTCATTCAAATTTTGAAATTAATGGCATAACACTGTTCATGTGATTCACTCTTTTTAATCTTTTAAACATATGAAATATCTGTGATGCTTTTTTGTATTCATTCTCCATATTAGTAATCTGAATTCTCACTTTTTCACTCTCTTTTTCTCTCTCTCCATCTTACATATCTTTCAAGAAACAGAATTTAATTTCTTTGGGTTTCCTGTTGTCTATGTTTTTAATTTAACTGACATCTGTTCTTAAATTTCTTCTGCTTATTTGCATTCAATTTGTTCTTCATATATTTTCTCAAGTTGGAACCAAAGATCATTAATTTGTAACTTCTTTTTTCTCCTATGTTTTAAGTGTTTAAAGCACTGGTATATCTGAAGACCACAAATTTTGATATGTTTTGCTTTCATTTTTAGTGATTTAAAATACTTTCTAATTTTCCTTGTGATTTAGCATTTTTACCTATATTACTTAATTGCCAAATATTTAGGGATTTTTCCATCTATCAATTCATTTTTTATTCCCATTTTAATTAAATATCATATACTATACGATTTAACTCTTTTGAGTAAATTTATTCTATCTTGGTGAGTATTTCATTGTCTCCTGAAAAGAAAGTGCATTCTGCAATCATTGGGTTGTATTGCACAAATTTCAATTTGATCAAGTTGATTGATAATGCTGTTCAGGTGTTCTATATCCTTATGAATTTTTGTCTACTTGCTCTATCAATAACTGATAAGGGATTGTTGAAGTCTCTACCTATATTTGAATGTTTGTTTATTTCTTCTTTCAGTTTTGCTAGTTAGAGCTTTATGAACTTTGAAGTTTTCTCTTAGATCATACACATGTAGGAATTTTAGCTTTCCTTAATGAATTGACCCTTCTGCAAACAAGGAAATATTACTATTTCTGGAGCTGTTTCTTGAGTTTCTGTGGAGTGCATTGCTGTTAAGTGTGTCATGGGAACACAGACTCAGGTAATCTAAAAAAAATTACTACTTTATTTTTCACAAAGCACAAAGGGTACAAAAAAGAGAGGAAGTCCTACTATGTTTAGTCCCCTGAGGAGTAGACAACTACTTGGGTAAAGGCCAGTGGATGGTGGCTTCACACACCCCATTTCACTTTGAAGATAAGGGTCCCTGTGCTGCCCAAGGATTTTTTTTAATATACCTTAGGGGGAGGGGTTCCTAGGGCTGTGCAAAAATCATGTATCAAGCAAGTAACCTTTGTACAGTGTTCCTGGGCTGCTTGTCCCTGGTTTCGGGTTCAAGGTACAGTCAAGCATTCCATTAGGCCTAACATCTCTCCAGGGCTAGGAAATGGAAACATATCAAAACATCTGCATGCATACGAGCAAGAAGGGAAAAGGAGGGCACTAGGGGAGGGATGGGAGATGGCTGCTAAGCATGCCAGCATTCTTATATTTACTGTTTGTACAGTGTATTTGAACAGTTGCTCTTATACTCAGAATACGGTTGGATCTTCTATTTTTATTGTCTAATAATATCTGGCTTTTAATTGGAGCTGTTAATTCGACATGTTACATAAGTTTTGATATGGTTGAGTAGCAATCATTGTAGACTACCATTTGTTTTTTATTTTTGCTACATAATCTTTGTTCTTTTTTTCTTTTTTCCTCCATTTCTGCTTTTCTTTGATATATTTCAGAACGTTTATTATTTCATTTTATATCCTTTGTTATTTTGGCTATAAATCTTGTTTTATACTTTTGTAGTTTCTCTAGTGATTACTCTATGCATTGTTAGTTTACTACAGTCTACCTTGAATTAATATTATACAATTTCAAATAAAATGTAAAACCTTATAATAATATAATTCCATTTTCAAGCCCGCCCTGCATGTTAATGTTTTTCTACATTTTACTTCTACATAAAATATAATACCACTATTCAGTGCTATATTTCTTAACAGTCAAATATCTTTTCAAAAAACTAAGAAATAAAGCAAAACATATTTATTTAAATATTTGTAATTTGTGATGTTTGTTTCTCTTCTCCATCCAATTTTCCATTTGGTTTTCCCTTTTTTTGTCAAGCTTCTGGTATCATGTTCTTGCCACATTTGTTTGTCTGAAGATGTCTTTAAATTGCTTTCATTTATAAAGCTATATTTAATCAATATACAATTGTAGGTTGACATATTTTGTTTATTATGTCTTTTTAAGATGCTGTTCCATTATGTACAGGATTGTATTTTTATCTAAAGAGACATGGCTGTTAATTCTTATTTAAATTCTTTGTTTTTCTAATTAGGCCCCTTGCTTTGTTTGGCTGTATATAATAATTTTTTTTTTCTTTTGTTTTATGCACTTTGAATTTGATGTGTCTAGGTGTGGTTTTCTTTGTGATTATTATGGATGGAGTTTGTTGACATCCTTAAACCTATGGATTGATATCTTTCCAGAATATTGGAAGTTTTTTCAGCCATCACTCTTTCAAATATTTTTTTTCTTCCCTAATCTCTTTCTGTTCTTTCTCTTTATAAATATTTTCCCTTCCTACTAATTCTTTAAATGTTCTTTTTTCCTTCCCCTGTGTATTAATTTTTTAGACAGAATGTAGTTGTTATTTCTTTTTATCTAATCTGGCAGGCTCTGCCTTTCTATTTTAGTACTTACACAATTTACGTTTAGTGTAGTTATTGATATATTTGGATTAAATCAACGGCATTGAAAATTGCCTTCTTTTAGTCCACTTTGTTCTATGTCATCTTTCACTTACCATAGTCTACTTTCAAGTAATATTTAACACTTCACTTATAGTGTGACCCTTTAAAACATATATTTCCATTACCTCCCACCAATCTTGCTATTGATGGCATTCATTTTATATATGTATATATATAACAATATGTTGAGTTTAATGAATTATATTACATAAAACTCAAAAAACCTTATTATTTTTGCTTTAGACAATAAGGGGGAAATGATCTATTTAGCAATATTTTAATCATTTCTGCTGCTTTTTCATTTCTTTGTGTAGATTCAAGTTTTCATTTCCTATCATACTATTCTTTCTGAAGAACTTACTTTAATATTTCTTTTAGTACGTATCTGCTGGCAGTAGAGTCTGTAAAGTTTGCGTTTCCAAATAAAGTCTTTAAGTCATCCTCATTTTTGAAAAATGTTTTCCTGGGTATAGACTTCTAGGTGGACAGCTTCTTTTTCTTTCAGAAATTCAAAGAAGTTACTTCATTTTCTTTTGTCTCACAAATTTCTAACAAGAAATATGCTGCAGTTGTGGGCTTTGTTTATTAAAGATTTATTTATTTATTCTCCCCACACACACACCTCATTGTTTTGCGCTTGCTGTCTGCTCTCTGTGTGCTCTTCTCTGCTTGTCTTCTCTTGAGGTGGCACCAGGAACCAATCCTGGGACCTTTCGAAGTGGGAGAGAGGCGCTTAATCTCCTGCTCCATCTCAGCTCCTGGTCTGCTGCGTCTCTCATTGTCTTTCCTCTGTGTCTCTTTTTGTTGCGTCATCTTGCTGTGCCAGCTCTCCACACAGGCCAGCACCCCTGTGTGGGCCAGCGGTCCGTGTGGGCCAGCATTCCACGTGGGCCAGCTTGCCTTTCACCAGGAGGCCCTGGGAATCGAACTCTGGACCTCTCATATGGTAGACAGGAACCCAATTGCTTGAACCATATCCATTGCCCTTTATTTTTTAATATGCATTGTCCCTCCTTATTTTGATATCATCAAAATTTTCTCCTTTCAGCTGTTTGAATATGATGTGTCTAGGGGTCTTATTTTTTAGCTTTGTTTGTATTTTTCTTCCTTAGGATTCTCTGAGCTTCTTGGTTATGTCCTCTGTTGTCTTTGAATTAATTTCTGAAAATCTCTGGCCATTATCTATTTAAATATTTCTTTTGTCTTTTTCCCCCTTTCCTCATTCTGTGACTCCTAATTACACATATCTGATTTTGATTCACCATCTGATTTTGTTCATAAGTCTTTTATATCTGTACTTTTTTCCATTTTTTCTCTTTATGTTTCTATATGAATTATTTCTATTTATCTACCTTCAAGTTCACTGTTTCTTTTCTCAGCTATATTCTTTTACTTCTTAGTTTCTTGAAGGAAATCTTCATCTCTGATATCAGCTTTTTTTAAATTTATATTGTTTATATTTCACTCATTTTCATATATGGGGCAAAAGGAAAGCTATTGGGATCTCACTCAATCATTTAAAGATAAAGAGTCTGGTTTCATAAGCAAGAGAAACAGTGACTCTCTGGTAATCTAAGTAGCACAAACTAATGGAAGAATTGTTTTCAACTTGAATAAGCTTCTGCCCTTTTTACTCTGAGTTGCTGTGAGTAGTATTCAAGTTCCAGGGAAATAGACTCAAGTTGGCCTAGCCTGGGTCATGTGCCCACCCTTGCTAGTTCCAAGACCTTATCCTACATTTGTGTAATGCTTGTCAACATAAAATGGAGAAAGGTAATACTCCAATAGAAATTTGAAAGAGCAGAGAGATGGATGTTAGTTAGAAGAAAAATGATGTCAACTATACTTTAGTAAGTCCAAAAGGATAGTACTTGATTACATCTGAAGGAAGTTTCTCTTAGTTTTTCATCCATAATTTGAAAATTTTACACTGATTTTGAATATTGGATTGCAATAGTGTATTTTTATTTAAATTATTATTATTGCTCAGTGATTCAGCAAAAATAAAACTTTGGTCACTGGTTTAGCAATACTTAAAATGCCATTTGAATTATAGATGCTTTAGTACTTTAAAGTATAATGTTTAAATATAATTAACCTTGAAATAATAATGGTATATTTATTTGAAGGAATATATATATATATATTCTTATATATAAATATTATGTATATACATATATACACATAATACTAGTTAAAATAAAAGAAAAACTATGTGAGGATATAGAAAGAAGAAATCAAAAGATGATTTATATGCTAATACACAAAATTTGTGATTCTTAAAAATCCCAAGAATCAATTTTCATGCCAGTTTTGGTTATTGTTTGGTTAAGTCTCCTATCTTATGTATCTTATGTATCTTATGTGGAACTATTTAATTCAAGTTCATTTCTTCAAGAAAGTACTTTTTTTTTTTTT
>JAQZBX010064737.1:0-16441 GCA_029593785.1 Cabassous unicinctus | reverse complement strand
CAATCACCTGAGCCACTTCCACTCCCCAAATCACTTTTTATTGCATGCTAGACGTTGTGGTTTTACCTTATTGAGTGCTGGATGTTGTTGCTTACTACAAATATTCTTGACCTTTGTTCTAGATGTGTGTATGTTACTTGGAAATAATTTGATCCTTTCAGGTCCTGCTTTTAAGTGTTGTTGTGCCAGATCAGAGCTGTGTTTAACAGTGTTAATTTTTCCCCACTACTGAGGCAACATCCTTCTTAGTATGCCAACTGACTCTACCTGAATTTCTACTTGGGCTGTTGAGAAGAAGTGATATACCTTGCCCTGTGTGAGGTCCAAGCACTGTTCCCTCTAATTCTTTCAGGTGGTTCTTTTCCTCACATGTGTGCACTGATTGATACTCAATTTAATAATTAAGGAGGACCCTCTTTTGTTCTCTGGAGTTACATTTGTGTAGTTCTCTCCATTCCAGTACTCTGACCTGCTAACTCTAGCCTCCTTGGCTTCCCTGGATTCTGAACTCTGACTCTTCAACTAAGGGAGACTGTTGACTCTGCCTGGGTTCTCTGTACCTTTGTCCAAGTTAAAACATGTAAGTAGTTTTGAAGCATAAATCACAGCTTCAATTTCCCCAGAAAACTTTTTTCAGCCATTATAGAAAGTTTCTTGGGCAATTTTCAGATTCACCTAATTTGTTTCCCATCTCTCAGGGATCATTATCCTTCATTGCCTGATGTCCAATGTCTTGAATGCCATTATTTCATATATTTTATCCAAACATTTAATTATTTCATGTAAATGTAGTCCCTGTTGCTTCATTTTGATCAGAAACATAAGTCCTTGTAGAATAGATTACAGTTATCTCAATAAAAAATAGTCATGGTGTTAAGTTTTATCATGGAATTAGATGACAGAAAACTTGACTTTACACACTGACTGTATTAGTCAGCCAAAGGGTTACTGATGCAAAATCCCAGAAATTGGTTGGTCTTTATAAAGGGTATTTATTTGGAGTAGAAGTCCACAGTTACCAGGCCATAAAGCATAAGTTTATTCCCTCTCCAAAGTCCATTGCCACCTGTTGGAGCAAGACAGTGCCACGTTTGCCAGGGTTCAGGTTTCTTGGGTTCCTCTCTTCCCGGGGCTGCGTTTCTCTCCGGGCTCAGTGCCTCTAGTTCCTCCACAAGGTCAGCTGTAGACTATTAGGCTCTCTAGGCTTTGCTTCTCTCCACAAGGCCAGCTGTGAACTCTCAGGCAAATGGTTTGTCTCTGTCCTGGGGCCTTCTCTCCTTCCTCACTAGAACTCCAACATCAAAACTGCTTCAACTCTGTTCTTTGCCATGCCTTTTACATTTGATTCCTGCCCCACCAAGGGGTGGGGCTCAACACCCCACTGACGTGGCCCAGTCAATGCCCTAATCATAACTTAATCATGCCCAGATTAGCAGACCAGCTTACGAGCATGGATCAATATCTATTTTTGGAATTCATAATTACATCAAACTGCCAAACTGCTACACTGACCAAAGACCACAGAATAGTAAAGGCAAAGGAAGTATACTCTCTTTTTCACTCTCTAAGCTTGTCCTACTGAGCAACTGAGAGTGACCAACTACTCTAAATAAACAGCTAGTATTACAGTTTCTAAGCACTCTGAATTAAAGTGTTGTGTAGTGTTATTGAGTATTATCATTCTAGTCCTGTAGTATACCCAAGGATATGTGGTATCCCTCTGTGCCCCAAGACAGGCATGTAGGAAGAAGTTCCAGATGGGAATACATTCCAGAGCTATTGTCTCCACCACTCTGTAGACAGAGATGATGCTTCATTGACCAGCCAGATTGGACTAAGAGGGTACCAAAACTCTATTCTATTTTCATTTTCCTGTCTTTAGTGTAAGGACAATCTCTACCGACTTTCTTAACCACAAAAGCTTTCCAGTTTCTATGTTTGTAGTTCTTGTTTAACTAATACTATGCAAAGTAGAGGTTCAATGTGGAAAGTATTTTAAGCATATTTGGTGGAAATTCAAAGTGTAGTTTCAGAATGATATTAATCATAATGTAATGGGTCAGGCAGAACATTAAGAAATCAGCAATGTGCTTTTACAAATATTCTTCAATCACAGACACTATTCCAAGAACCCAATATCTTCCTTCTGTTGTATATGTTGACCCTTGAGATGGTCTCTAAAGTCTCTTCAAGCTCCAACATTCTATTTTTCCCAGACATTTGCTAGTCTAATGAACTTATGAGGAGTATAAAGAGGTAAAATTTAAGAGAATCTAAGTAGTGGTAGGAACACTGGATTTAAGAATCAGAAAATCTATTTGAGTCAAAAATCTGTACATCTGACTGTGTGACCTTGGGGAACAATCACTTAACCTCTCTAGATTTCATTACTACCCCTGTTTTTTTAGGTGAGTAAATGATCAGTCCAGACTCAGTCATTTGTGAGAATAAATTAAATAAACATGTAAGTAGTTTTGAAGCATAAATCACAGCTGCAATTTCCCCAGGCCAGAAAAAATTACTAGAATAATTCAACAGAAATATCATATATAAAGGATTCTAACCACCAGAAGCATCCAAACAACAAATGTTTTAAATGAATTGTTTTGATGATTATCCATGTTTTAAAAAATCCCATGGGGGTAATAATTGAGGGATGAATTGCCACATCATGTGGACTGTGGTATGATGTTCAATGATGTCACTCTGGTCAAATATGTACTGACATAGCCGACAATCATGGTGACATCATTTAGATATCAGTGGTAATGCTTGTGATGTGACAATTCCTCACCATTTATATGTTGGGTTGGTTAGAAAGAATTGGATTGCTACTGTGCAACTCTGTATCATGTGGGAAAACATCTTTTGTGATCATTATTCAGTTTCTGAACATTCTAGGTGATAATGATCTTCAGGGAACCCTGTTTTCTGACAGAAGTTTTATATACTTTGTCAAGTCACCTTCCACCCTCATTTTCCCTATGACTAGCAGAGAGCTCAAAGCAGAAACTTCTTAAGTTTAAACCAGAAACAGATTATGAAACCCACTTTGTGTGCACTTTTTTCCATTCTCATCTGCCTCACCTGAATAACTTGGTTGGAGATAAAGGACATGTGAGGAACCTCAGAGAGTCATAATGACTGGTCTAAAGGAAAAAGAAGTGAAAACCGTAGAGATATGCAAACCCTCTTACCAATTTGGATAAGGAGGCTCAGCTGCTATAACTTGTGTGCTGTTCACATAACGCTTCACCTTTTCTCCTGCTCTTGCATCAAACAATAAAGAAAAATCCTTTTAAAAACTGGAGACAGAATTGGGAATGCTGGAAGCAATGCTGGGGTCATTCCCAGCCTCACAGGCAGTGTCTACCCATGAACTTACCATGGGCTGGTCCACCTACATTTACGGAAACAAGGAGACACTAAGAGTCAATTGGCCTTGTTGGTTACTTCAATTTTAGAAAAATTGAAAGCCAGTCACCACTCTTAATGAAAATTCCTTATAATTAAAAGGCATCTGTCTGCTGTTTATGGAAAATAATTTTGGAGGAATAATTTGAGAATAGCTATAACTAGGGATACACATAAAAAAGACACATTTTATTCTATATTTTAATAAAATTAGTATTTTAGTATATGCTATATTTAAACATTTTGAAAAATTTAAAACAATTTAATTAATTGCAAATTATTTTGCTGTGTACAAATGAGTGATATTGTCTTTTTTTAAAGTTTTAAATGTTATATGATGATATTTTAAATATGCAGACAAGTACAGAAAGTATTAACAGATACTCACGTACCTATTTCCCAGATCAATAGGTATTAACATTTTGTTTTATTTGCTTCAGAATCAATTCTCTCTATATATACATTTACAGATATATATCTATCTTCTCCCCAGAGGTAACTACTATCCTGAAGTTAGTATTTCATTTTCATGTATGCTTGTTTTAACTTTTATTGTATTATATATAATTATAGTTACATATATTGCTTTGTGTGTGTGATAGTTAGGCTAATGTGTCAAATTGGTAACAAAGTGGCCATGGAGGTAGGGATGAAGGTTATGCATGGGCTCAGCAACATGGACTTCCCCTCACCAAGGCTGATTTGGCTACAGCCACTGCTGAATGCCCAATCTGCTAGTAGCAGAGACCCACACTCAGCCCCCCATATGGCACCATTCCTCAAAGTGACCAGCCTGCTACCTGGTGGCATGTTGACTACATTGGGCCACTTCCACCATGGAAGGGGCAGCAATTTGTTTTAACTGGAATAGACACATACTCTGGCTATGGGTTTGCATTTTCAGCACGCAATGCTTCTTCCAAAACTACCATCCGTGGACTTACCGAATGTCTTATCTACTGCCATGGCATTCCACACAGCATTGCTTCTGATCAAGGAACCCATTTCACAGCAAATGGGCACACGCACATGGAATTCACTGGTCTTACCATGTTTCCCATCACCCTGAAGCAGCTGGATTAATAGAACGGTGGAATGGCCTTTTGAAGACTCAATTATGGTGCCAACTAGGTGGCAATTCCTTGCAGGGCTGGGGCAATGTTCTTCAGGAGTCTGTGTATGCTCTAAATCAGCATCCTCTGTATGGTGCTGTTTCTCCCATAACCAGGATTCATGGGTCTAGGAATCAAGGGGTGGAAATGGGAGGGGCACCACTCACTATTATCCCTAGTGACCCATTAGGAAAATTTTTGCTTCCTGTCCCTGCAACCTTAAGCTCTGCTGGTCTATAGGTTTTAGTCCCAAAAAGGAGGAGTGTTGCCACCAGGGAACACAACAATGATTCCATTGAACTGGAAGTTAAGACTGCCTCCTGGCCACTTTAGGTTCCTCTTACCTGTGAATCAGCAGGCAAAGAAGGGAATTACTGTACTGGCTGGAGTGATTGATCCTGACTATCAAGGGGAAATAGGACTACATCTACATAATGCGGGTAAAGAAGAGTTTGCCTGGAATGCAGGAGATCCTCTAGGGCGTCTCTTAGTACTGCCATGCCCTGTGATTAAAGTCAATTGAAAATTGCAACAAACCAATTCAAGCAGGACTAACAATGGCCCAGAATCTTCGGGAATGAAAGTTTGGGTCACCCCACCAGGCAAAGAACCACGGCCAGCTGAAGTGCTTGCTGAAGGTCACGGGAACATGGAATGGGTAGTGGAAGAAGGTAGTGATAAATATGAACTTCGACCACGTGGCCAGTTACAGAAACAAGGACTGTAATAGTCATGAACCCTTCTTCCTTGTTTTGTTATGAGTATGATTGTATGTGGACACAAAACGAATTTCTTTGTTTTCTTCCCCAACTTTTTCCCCATCATATAAAATGTTGTATTAATTTCACGTCATAATATTTAAGGATGTCAAGTTTAATAAAGAATATTACCCAAGGACTTGCACCCTATTCTGTGGGGAATTAATGTGTTTCCGGTTGTACGCAGGAGAGTTTAACATTGTTAGTTGGAAATATATATGTATGCTTGTCTGTTATTGTTTTTACTTAGAGACTAAGTATAGTTTAGGGTAATGTGTATGGTTGCTGAGTTGACAAGGGGTGGACTGTGATTGTTAGGCTAATGTGTCAACTCGGCCAGGTAATTGTGTCCAGGTGTTAGGTCCAGCAAGCACTGGGCTAATTTTAATACAAGAGCATGTATGGACTTTGATTCCCAGTGAGTTTACTGCATGGATGGCTGATTGCATCTGCATCAATCAGAAGGGTTGCATTGCAATGGGTGACGCTTTTATCCAATCAGTTGAATGCCTTGAAAGGGGAAGTGATTTCAACATTCAGAAAGAATTTCCCAGCTTGTCTTTGGACAGCCAACTTCTCCCAGAAACTCATCAAGGACCTTTCATCAGACTTTCATCAGATCCCCTGGCTTGCAGCCTGCCTGCAGAACCTGGACTTGTGCATCCCCACGGTCACGTGAGAGACTCTTATAAAATCTTATATTATTGACAGATATCTCCTGTTGATTCTGTTTCCCAAGAGAACCCTGACTAATACAGTGTGCTTTAAATATTTATGCAAATATCAGAAATCACACAATACATTTCCTTTTGTAAATTGCTTTTCTTATTAACAGATTTTGAGATTTATACATCTTGATATATGTAGATCTAGTTTGTTCATTTTAACTATCTATGGTATTTCATAGTATGAATAAACCACTGTTTGTTTACTCATAGGTCTGCTGAGAACAGTTTGTTTGAAGTAGCAGAAGATGAAACAATCTGTGCTGCAAGGAGGATTTTCAGGCATGTCTCCTTATACACACATGTAAGAGTTTCTCTAGGGTAGAGACTTAGAGATAGAATTGCTTGAATGATAAAATAATAATAATAAATGCTAGTTTTCAGCATTAGCAGGCATTGAAAAAGTGTTCTTCAAAGTAGTCCTATCAATTTATACTCCTACCATCACCAAATGAGTTCCTGTTTCTCACATTCTTGTCAACATAGTCTTATGTGACATTATTTTGGTAATTAAGTACTTTTGAATGCACTTAAAGATTTTTTAAAATTTTATTTTGAAAGAAGCTTTAGATTACACAAATTTACATCAAAAACATAGAGGGATTCCCATATTCCCCACCCGTCCCCCTCCCCCACTTTTCCCCATTAACATCTTTCATTAGTGTGGTACATTTGTTACAATTGATGAATACATATTGAAGCACTGCTACTAACCATGGACTACAGTTTACATTATAGCTTACACTTTGCACTGCACAATTTTATAGGTTTGACAGAATGTATAATGGCCCGTATCTATCATTGCAATGTCATTCAGGACAATTCTAATGTCCCAAAAATGCCCCATGTTGCACCAGTTCTTCCCTCTCCCTCCCCTCAGAACCTCTGGGAGCCACTGCCTTTATATCTATGCTACAAGTTCTTCCATTGCTAGAATAATAATAAGTCAACTTTAGTCCATACTTTGTTCATTACTGAATCTTGAGGATTTTGGGATGGTGATGCGCACTCTGTTTCTGGTTGAAAGGGCTTAGATCCCATAGGGCAGATGGATGGAACTGTCTTGCTTAGAGTTGTAGATACTCTCTGTTTTTTGGGGGATGGGCATTGTCCATCATCATCCTTTTGTTAGTTGTCCTGGGCGAGTCCAGTGAACTGGAAAGTAGGTGTTGGCTGCAATTCTGCTGAGATTGAGGCTTTAACCAGTACATGAACTGACCAAAGATTTATGTCTCTGGGACATATATTTAACAAGTATAGTGTTAATTACAGGTTCATTTAAAAGGGGCATAAGAGTCATGTGCAGGCAAATTATAAGTGAGTCTAACTCTATTACATTGGGGAACATATATTCCAAGGTAAAGCTCACTGACTGGGTGCCGAATTCCTGCGATTGTCTGACCTGCCTATAGTGCCTAGATGTCTCTAGAACCCTCAGGAGCCCTCATGCTTCAGGCATTGTTTACTGTGGCAGTCAATGAGATCCTCTTGAGACATGCATAAGGGTTACCTCTAGAATGACCTCCTGACTCACTTTGAAATCTCTTAGCCATGAAACTCATTTGTATTTAATATTTCCCCCTTTCGGTCAAGGTCTTTTTCCAAATGCATCGCTAGTTGGTGCTTGGTAACAATCCCTTGGTGCCATAGAGGCTCATCCCCATGAGTCATGTCCCATGCCATTAATTTCTTTTGATTCATGAATAAAGGCCTTTTTCTTTATACTTGGGCAGCCTTGATTCATTGCTTGAAGAGCAAGCCTTTTTGTAAATAATTCAATTTCTACACCCAAGCTTTTATACAAAAAGCACACTCTCTAGACAAAAAAGAAGAGGCAAAATATGCAAACAAAAATAACTCTTCCAGAAGTTTGTAAGAAAATATAGAAAATGACCTAATTACCACCTAATGAATTAAAGTTTTCATTACCCAATACTTCTCTTTCTGTTCTGCAGTTGCACTTACTTGAGGATAAGCATAAAATTGTATTTTATTTTTTAAAATTTGCAACTGAGAACATGAAAAAGATCCTTGTATGGTTGATCCATATAGCTAGGAAGGTAGGGCAATAAAGAGTAAGTAGAGTTGTCAAGAAAAGGGCAGGATAAATCTCAAAAGGATATCACAAAAAATGAGCTTTTCAGGAGCGGGTCTAGCTCAGTGGTTGAATGCCTGCTTTGCATGTATAAGGTCCCAGATTCAATTCCCTGTACTTCCTTAAAAAAAAAAAAAGGAGCTTTTATTTGAATTATTTTATGTCTTTAAAACTAATGATGAAAAAATTACTTAGTTCTTTCCCTTTTTTTAAGACTATTCCTCTGCCTGTGGTGTAGAGTCTATCAATCACTTCCCCCAATCACCTCAGATCTCCATCATTAGTCTTTGCAGTTGTGATGAAAAGCTGTGCAGCTCAGCTATCTATCTGATTGCAGTATTGTGGTGTTCCAATGCCCATAACTTGCTATACCTACGAAGAATGTCTCCCTAGATTGTCCATGGGTGGAAATGAAGCTGTTGCTTGGTCCACTTTGCCACCAAGTCTCCAACTGCCATTCTTGAATCCCAATTGCCCACAGGACTCATGGTATAGACAATGCCTCTACTGCTCTTGGCATTCACTGTGTTTTCTCTGATAGCAGTTTATAATTTGTTTTTTTTTTTCAAAGATTTTTTTTTATTTACTTATTTCTCCCCACCACCCCCCTCATTGTTTTGAGCTCACTGTCTGCTTTCTGTGTGTTCTTCTGTGTCTGCTTGTCTTCTCTTTAGTCAGCACTAGGAACCAATCCTGGGACCTTCTGGAGTGGAGAGATGATGCTTAAACTCTTGCACCACCTCAACTCCCTGATTTGCTGCATCTCTCATTGTCTCTCTTGTGTCTCCTTCTGTTGTGTCATCTTACTGTGCCAGCTATCTGCGCAGGCCAGCACTCCGTGCAGGCCGGCACTCCTGCGTGGGCCAGCACTCTGCATGGACCAGCTCTCCACTCGGACCAGCTTGCTGCGCAGGCCAGCTTGCTTTTCACCAGGAGGCCCCAGGGAATTGAACCGTGGACCTACTATATGGTAGAGAGGAGCCCAATCACTTGAGCCACATCTGCTTCCCTATAATTTGGTTTTGAATACAATAATGTCAGATTTTTAAAAAGTGAAATAAGAAAGTCCTCTTTACCAGAGTTGCCTTTCATAATTGTGAAAATAAAAATGGAAAACGGGGAAAGCAGAATGACAAAAAAAGATGGCTCCTCTAACTCTGATCTTTGAGAGTTCAGTAACTACACAATTCCATTTTCTCTATTTTTTTTTTTTTTTTGAGAGAAAAAACTTTTTCTGGCTAGGTCAGCCTAGATAAATATGATAAATTTACTATTTTTTCTTACAATAGTTTTCCTTTCCTGAGTCTTCTAATAGCATCACAATCCTAATATTCCTTTCTTCAGGAATCATGAAATTCAAGTTCCCTGTCAGTAGACACTGCCATTAAAAATTCCCGGTGGTAGACTGAATTACATAACCCAGAAAAACATGTTCTTAATCTTAATCCATTACTGTGGGTGTGAACTCATTGCAACTAGGAAATTTTGAAGATGTTATTTCTGTTGTGGCCAAATGAAACAGGATGTGTCTTAATCCAGATTACTGCATTCTACTTTATAAGCAGTATAAAACACTGCCTTCTCTTCGCTGCCATGGCAATGCACTCCTGAAGTTTTCTCCTACTTTTCTGACTTTTTCTTTCTTCATACCCTTTGGTAGTCTGCTTTTTTAACCATTTCTTAAATGGAGAATGGAGAGGTTCCTCAGGCTTCTATCTAGAGCCTTCTTAACTTGTCCTGTCATAAACTCTCCCTGGGGAATCTAATCTGGACCTGTTGGCTTTAAGCATCATCTATGATCTGTATCTCTAATTCAGACCATTCTCCTGAGTTTCAGGATCAGACCTCACTTGTTTGGTAGAAAAGGAAACCCACTCAAGCTAGCATAAATGAAAGGGGAGACATTCAGGGAAATCAGGGGTGCCTCACAGGACCAAGTAGCAAGAATTACAGACAAATGTCCCAAAGAGTGAACTGAGAACCCGAAAACTGCCAGAGAGCAATGACTTTCTCCACGCCCGTCCCCCATCCCCACCTAGTCCCTTGTCTTTGGAGTAGATTCCCAGAGAGGAGCTCCTTATGCTTGCCCCTAGGATGAAGTTCAAATGCAATTACACGGTTTGAAGGCTGCACATGATCTGGTCTCTGCCTCCTCTCCACTTTCATCTCTCCCTGCCCCTCGGTCACATTCTGTGCTCCACCTATACTTATGCCCTTCAGTTCCTCACAGACATCAAGCTGCTGGCCTCTGAGACCTGTGCATGACTTCTTTCCTCTGCAAAGAGCAACCCACCTCCCTTTCCACTTGGATAGCTCCAGCTCTTCCCACTCATCTCACCTCCACCCCTCCTGTTTATTATTCCTGCTTTCCGGCCCTCTGCACTCTGTGTGTTCCCATGTCATGCACCTACACCTTGTCATTTCTGTTTATTCTTCTGTGTCCCTCATTGAGCTGAAAGCACCTTCAGGGTACAACTGGGTTTATTAGGAATTTTTTTTTAAAGTCACAGAAATTCTCTTGAGCTGGTCTAGGCCAGTGCCAACCTCAACACCATCGACATTTTAGGCTGGATAATTCTTTGCTGTACATTGTAGGATGTTTAACAGCATCCCTAGCTTCTACCTAACTAGATGCCAGTAGCAACCCCTTCTCCCAGTTGTGACAACCAAAAATGTCTCCAGACATTGCCAAATGATCCCTGGGGGACAAGGTTGCTCCTGGATGAGAACCACTGTTGTAGGCTAAAGGTAGTATTTGTTATAAGGATATTGTGAGAGCAGACTAGAAACCAGAGGCTGGCACGGTTTAGGGAACCCAGACAGTGCCTTCCTGCATCCCGTAGAACATAGAATATAGAACACAGAGGGGTGAAATAACACAGCATGTAGGTCACCCAGGAGTGTGGCATTTGTGGAATATAAAGAGAGAGGCATAAACAGCAGAGGCTGATGCCCAAGACTGGGCAGGAGAGCCTGGGCTACAGATAGGACGCGACAAGGTCCTGTTATCCACTGTAGACAGAGAGAGGGCAGCAGAGGGAGCAGATGTGGGAACAGTGAAGTTAAAGGCAAGAAGTCCGGACTCTCCATTAAATGGTTGTGGCGGAAGCTGTCGCAATGATCTAAATGGGAAATTACAAGGGCCTCGATGGAGGCAGCAGTTACACCACTGGCTTCCTCTTCCTATTTGTGATATTACTTGGGTAAATCAATTTTCTAATTTTTTCAAAATTTTGGTAATTTATTTAAGTACTATTGCTTTAAATATAACAAGACTGTCAGCTTGTTCCAGGCGACCTTCTCTCCTGTTGAAAATCTGATTTGGGTGCAGAGAAGCATCACCCACAGTCCTTGTGTGCCTCTGACCACTGCCTCCAGCCCCAGAGAGAACGAGAACGGGCCTCTCTCTCTGAACTTCTAGAGCTCAGGTGAGAGCAAAAGTTCAAATTTATTGGGAAAGGCTAAGATTCCTTGAGGATCCTGTCTTTGGGGTTTGCCTTTGGCTGAATAATTTCATCAAACAAAACCTTAAACTTTGACAAAGATTTCAGTATGGAAATATTCTCTTCAGTGTGATTATTTTCCAATTTTTAAAACTTTTTGTTGTGAAAAATTTTAAACACATATACAAATAAAGAGAAGAGTATTATGAAGCCCGCATCAGTTTCAGCAGTTATGAACTCATGTTCCACCTTGTTTCATCTATAAACTTCACAGACTTCCTTCCCCTACCCCTGAATACTGGGATATTTCAAAACTGGTCCCAAACATAATGTAATTTTGTTCTTAAATATCTCAGTCTGCATCTCTAGAAGGTAAAGACGTTCTTTTTTTAACATAACCATGATACCATTATCTTACCTTTAGCGTTTGCCAATAATTCTCTAATATCATCAAATTTACAGACCATGTTAGAATGTCCCTGATAATCTCATATATATTTTTTTCATAGTTGATTTGGTCAAATTAGGATTCAAAGTTTCCACACATTGCACTTGGTTGATCGTCTCTTTTAATCATGCATCCCCCATCACTGACACCCCACACCAATGATCCTCCCCTGCCACAGTTGTAACCCTTCTGTGATCCAAAACTTCTTCAAAAATGAAGCTAAGAAAATAACCAAATACAATTAATAAGAAAATGAAATAATAATGATAGTTTTAAAAATAACAAATAAAATACAAAAAGTTTTAAAAATTTGGAATAATAAAAAATAATTAAAAATATAAAATTGAAAAACTTTTTGTTTGACATTATGTCTTTCATCACTGTAAAATCTGTTATCTTGTATGTACAGTGACATTTTCTTCTGTTTATTCCCCCAGTATCTCTTTTTTTTTTCATTTTGTCTTCAGAGAAGCTTTAGGTTACAGAAAAGTCACATATAGAATATAGCAGATTCCCATATACCCAACATCCTCCCCTTTTCCCCCTTTCCCCTATTAATATATTATTTTTACAACAAATAAAAGAAAGTTTCTGAGGAAGACACATTCATTTTGGTAGGAATAAAAAGCTGGTTAAATAGAAGAAAGGAAAATAGGGTACTTAACTAATTTGCTATTCTATGTTAAGGACTAAGGGAAATGGAGAGTGGAGTGGAGAGAGAATTACCATTTTTAAATGTAAAAACTTAGAGCAATTTGGTTTTTCTGGTGTCTTATATAATTATATACTACCCTTGAATATCCTTGTTTTGAAACTGTCTTAACTAGGTGAGGCAGAACTGCTAATTGTTTCCTGACATGTGTTTTCCTCTTTTTCCCTTAAAAATTGAATCCCAATTTTTTGCTGGGCTCCTACCCTGTTTGAATAAAGTTATGAAGAGGGAACTAACATGTGGCTAGGTAAAGCAGAAGTAAAGAGTGCGATTTCCACTCCTTTTCAAGCATTTTTAAAAGGAGGGGGTGAATTCTTCTTTGTCGTGCTCTCATTTGTACTGGCTGGAATGCAGACACAGGGCTGGAGCTTATGTAGCTATCTTGGGCCATGAGATAGAAACACATGTTGAGGATGGCAGAGCAACAAAATAGAAGAAGCCTCGTCCCCTAATAGAACAAAGTTTGGCAAAATTTTCTATAAAAGGCCAGATAGTAAATATTTTCAGCTTTGCAGGCCATAAGGTCTATGTCACAGCTAGTCAACTTTGCTATTTTAGTGTGAAAATAGCCATAAACAATATGTAAACAAATGAGTGAGCCCATGTCCCAATAAACTTTATTTATGCTCATTGAATTTTGAATTTCATATAATTATCATAGATTGCAAAATAATATTCTTCTTTTCTTTTCAGCCATTAAAAAATGTAAACACAATTTTTAGCATGTGGGTGGTACAAAAACAGATGGCGGGCAGAATTTGGTGAGGAACCCCTACTATAGAACACATATAGTCCAGAACTGCTTATCTTTATATGTTGTTTATAAGAGAAAGACACTTCTATGTTGTTTCTGCAGGATGGAGTTTGCTGTGACTCAGCAGAACTAATCCATGACTTACAGTAAGTTGATGAAGCAGCCCTTGCATCCCATAGGAGACTCGACTAGTTCTGTGGGCCCTCCCTGGCTTCTGTGGTTTGTTTCTAAGGGTTCAAACTTGCAACTCTCTTAGAGGATTGCCTCAGGGCTACCGGAGTTTCCGGAGTAGAAAGTTGACAGCCTGCAACTCTGAAAGCCCAGCTCCCTTACTTTGAATCTGGGAAATTCTGGGGCAGAATTTATATTCCAGAAGGAAATGTCCCTCTCAGGACATTACCTGGCATGGCACCCTTGCTTGGCTTGCTCCTCTTCCTTTCCTGTTTCCCCCACTCTTTATGGAACTTCCCCTGGATTTACAAGTGAAGAATAAATCACGTGTATAGGAACCCTTGTCGGGGACATGGCAACTCCAACCTAAGCCAATAGTAATCACCATTGCTCAAGGAGCCCCTTCTTTAGGCTCTAATGGAAGTGAGAAGAAAGAGCAGCCTGCTTCTCATTTAAGTAAAATCCTTATACCAACACAACATGCTAATAACAGGGTGGTATATGGGAATCTTGTATTTTATGCATGATTGTTCTGTAAACCCACAGCTCCTCTAATAAAATAATAATAAAAGAAAAATCCTGTGCTCTAAGCAGAGCGCCCTTACAGTATACCATAATGATTGAGAGCACAGGCTCTGGAGTCAGCCTGCTTGAATTAAAATCCACTTTAGCCTTTCTGAGCCTCAAGAGTCCTCATTTGTAAAACAGATCTGATAAGAACACACCTATGTCACAGAGTTGTTTTGAGGTTTATGTGGAGTAGTATAGGTCAAGCACTAAGTATACTGTCCAGCACATAATAAGCACTCTGTAAGAGTTAATTATTCGTAGTATCATTAATATTAAAACATTGTCCAAGGCACTTGGACACAACCACCCCTACTTGCAAATTCCAACACAACATTTTCTTGGTGAATACCAGAGGAACAAGTGTCTACAGTTCTGTGGGAAGCTAAAGAACTACCACGCAAGGTTTTTTCTAATTTCGTAGGTAATAATTGAATAACAGTAACTTAAACTCCAGTCTATATATAAAACATGGGAAATATCATATTCTAAATAAATCAGGTAAACATCTGTGCCCTGAAACCAGCACGTCTGGGCAGTAGTCCAGAATCAGCCATTTACTGACTTCATAGAGACACTATTATTGATTTGCCCAATGGGATTGCCAATACTTATCTCCTAAGGTTATAGTGAAGATTTAAAGGGACTGTAAAAGTAGTAGTCAGCTACTACTTACTAAGAACAGCCTGATTTCATAGAAGAGAAGTAGTGGCGATTCCAAACAACACTCGGATACGTTTACCCTGACCACAGATGCAGCCATGGTGCCAATTCGCAGAAGACGTTTCAGGGATAATCACCTGTTCTTTCCTTGGCCACTGAATCCAACCTTTTTCAGTCAGTTTGTTAGAAGCCAACCCCCACCACAACAGAGAAACATCAGGGAAAGCAACCCGCATTGTCGTTGCTGTTGGACACAGGGGCAGCTTGCTTCCCCTTACGTGCTCTTTGCTATCTCCATTTTAGCCAAGTCTCCCTTTTAGACTTCAGCGTCATCAAATCAATGCCCTGTAGGTAACCACTGAATGTCAGGTTTTTAACCAGCCAGAGCTTTTGCGTCTCTTCCGGGAGCTCTCCTGGTGGAGAAAGCACAGAGCTCCTGTGAGGAGCAGGCTGGCTGTCAGAACTCAAAGGGAAAACAAACCCCTTCTGTAGAGGCCACGAAAGCCTCACCAAGGAGCGTTTTGGATCTGCTTGGGGAAGGAGGAGAAAGAGAAAAGAGAAAACCACAGCCTCTAAGGGACTCGATAAATACTTGCAGCCTGCCTGACTCCCTGGCTTGGTCTGACCAAATGAGAACTCGCCTGATTTAAGTATTTAATAACTGATCAATAGTAGGATTGTATTTCCATGAACTAGAGAGTTCTTATTTAGTGGCCCAGATTTTTTTTATTCATTTTTTTTTTTTTTTTTTTGCCACAGTCAGCAATTGCTATCAGATGCTGGATGTCTGTGGTCACATACTTTGCTTCCTGTTTATAAATGCTCTGTTTTCAGTGAGTCAGCAGTTTCTTTTCTGCATAGAGGTATAACTGGCCTGTGCCAGGGCCGAGGAGGTTGAACAAGTTTTGTGAATGGCCCAGTGTGTTCCTGGCCTCAGAGTTTGTGTGAACAATACTTGCACTGGATTCTACAGTGGACAAGTTAAAAATAATTCAGCCCAGGGAGTTGTGTGGTCTCTCTTCTGACTTTGAGCTAAACTGTGAAACACTCCAAGGTCCATCTTTAACATCTTATTTACTTCCCTTGACACCATTCCTTCCACACCTAACCCACCTATCACCCCCAGTGGCCTCCTGTCTACTAACCGGGTTGACACTTCAAAGGCCTAATAGTGGAGGCTCATAAATTGCTGAATGGATGTGTAGCCAGATATAATAATTTTAAGATGACAATTAAGTTTTCTTTAGCACATGGTTTCCTGTTGTTCCATTGAGTCAACAAGAGTAGATGGAGCTTAAAACAAAAGAGACAATTGAGTTTCTCAATGAATATTTTAAACTTGTAGCAAACACAAAGGTTGAAAGGGTGCTTAAAAAGAAACACTATTGAATGTGGCTCAAGCATCTGAGTGCCCACCTCCCACGTGGGAGGTCCTGGGTTGAGTTCCCAGTACCTCCTAAAGAAAAAGCGAACAGACAATGAGCAAAATTAAAACAGCAAACAAAAACGAGCCAACAATGAGAAAAGCAAAACAAAACAAAACAAGCAAACAGATGAGGGAGCCATGGGGGGGGGGGGG